>SJXQ01010712.1:0-12582 GCA_006408695.1 Aepyceros melampus | reverse complement strand
ACCAACCTAGATAGCATATTCAAAAGAGACATTACTTTGCCAACTAAGGTCCGTCTAGTCAAGGCTATGGTTTTTCCAGTAGTCATGTATGCATGTGAGAGTTGGACTGTGAAGAAAGCTGAGAGCTGAAGAAGTGATGCTTTTGAACTATGGTGTTGGAGAAGATTCTTGAGAGTCCCCTTGGACTTCAGGGAGATCCAACAAGTCCATTCTGAATTGAGATCAACCCTGGGATTTCTTTGGAAGGAATGATGCTAAAGCTGAAACTCCAGTACTTTGGCCACCTCATGCAAAGAGTTGACTCATTGGAAAAAACTCTGATGCTGGGAGGGATTGGGGGCAGGAAGAGAAGGGGACGACCGAGGATGAGATGGCTGGATGCCATCACTGACTCGATGGACATGAGTCTGAGTGAACTCCGGCAGTTGGTGATGGACAGGGAGGCCTGGCGTGCTGTGATTCCAGGAATCATGAAGAGTCGGACACAACTGAGCGACTGAACTGAACTGAATAGCAAAGGAAACAACTGACAAAGGATTAAATTCCAAAATATACAAGCAGCTTATACAACTCAATGCCAGAAAAACAAACAACTCAATCAAAAAGTGGGGAAAAGACCTAAACAGACATTTCTCCTAAGAAGATATACAGATGGCTAACAAACTCATGAAAAGATGCTCAACATCGCTTATTATTACAGAAATGCAAATCAAAACCACAATGAGATATCACTTCACACTGGTCAGAATGGCCATCATCAAAAAGTCTACAAACAATAAATACTGGAGAGGGTGTGAAGAAAAGGGAATGCTCTTGCACTGTTGTTGGGAGTGTAAACTGATACAGCCACTATGTAAGACAGTATGGAGATTCCTTTAAAAACTAGGAATAAAACCACCTTATGACCCAGAAAGCCCACTCGTAGCATATACCCTGAGGAAACCAAAATTGAAAAAAACACATGTATCCCATTATTCACTGCAGCACCATTTATAATAGCTAGAATGTGGAAGCAATGTAGATGTCCATCAACAGATGAATGGATAAAGAAGTTGTGGTACATATACACATGGAATATTACTCAGCCATAAATGAAACTCATTTGAGTCAGTTCTGATGAGGTGGATGAACCTAGAACATATTATACAGAGTGAAGTGAGTCAGAAAGAGAAAGATAAATGTCGTATTCTAGCACACATATACGGAATCTAGAAAAATGGTACTGAAGAATTTATTTACAGAGCAGCAATGGAGAAACGGACATAGAGAATAGACTTATGGACATGGGGAGAAGGGAGGAGAGGGTGAGGTGTATAGAAAGAGTAATATGGAAATTTACATTACCATATGTAAAATAGATAGCCAACAGGAATTTGCCGTGTGGCTCAGGAAACTCAGACAGGGTCTCTGTATCAACCTAGAGGGGTGGGAATGGGGAGGGAAATGGGATGGGGGTTTGATAAATGTCGTATTCTAGCACACATATACGGAATCTAGAAAAATGGTACTGAAGAATTTATTTACAGAGCAGCAATGGAGAAACGGACATAGAGAATAGACTTATGGACATGGGGAGAAGGGAGGAGAGGGTGAGGTGTATAGAAAGAGTAATATGGAAATTTACATTACCATATGTAAAATAGATAGCCAACAGGAATTTGCCGTGTGGCTCAGGAAACTCAGACAGGGTCTCTGTATCAACCTAGAGGGGTGGGAATGGGGAGGGAAATGGGATGGGGGTTCAAAAGGGAGAGGTTATATGTACACCTATGACTGATTCATGTTGAGATTTGACAGAAAACAACAAAAGTCTATAAAGCAATTATCCTTCAATAAAAAATAAATTAAAAAAAAAGGAATGAATTTGAGTCAGTTCCAGTGAGGTGGATGAACCTGGAGCCTGTGATACAGAGTGAATTAAGTCAGAAAGAGAAAAACAAATATTGTATATTAACACATGTATATAAAACCTAAAAAAAATGGTGCTGATGAACCTTTTGCAGGGCAGGAATACAGATACAGACATAGAGAAGAGACTTGTGGACACAGGGTGGGTAGCAGAGGGTGGGAAAAAATTGAGATTGTATCATTGAAACGTGTCCATTACCATATATAAAATAAAGAGCTAGCGGGAAGTTGTTGCATAGAACCAGAAGCTCAACCTGGTGCTTGGTGAACCTAGAGGGGTTGGAGGGAAGTTTGAGAGGGAGGGGACATACGTATACTCATGATTCACCTTGTTGTATGGCAGAAATCAGCACAACATTGTAAAGCAATTATCCTCCAATTAAAAATTAAAAAAACAAGCAAAACTCTGTCTGGTCATATTTGATCTTATGTATTTTTGCACATATGGTATTTCAGTCAAACTGAGAAGGCAATGGCAACCCACTCCAGTACTCTTGCCTGGAAAATCCCATGGACGGAGGAGCCTGGTGGGCTGCAGTCCATGGGGTCGCTAAGTCAGACACGACTGAGCAACTTCACTTTCACTTTCCACTTTCATGCATTGGAGAAGGAAATGGCAACCCACTCCAGTGTTCTTGCCTGGAGAATCCCAGGGACGAGGGAGCCTGGTGGGCTGCTGTCTATGGGGTCACACAGAGTCGGACACGATTGAAGCGACTTAGCAGCAGCAGCAGCAGGGGTAATATAATCGATATTTCCAATTGTGGTCTGTTATAGAGAGAACAGATTCTTATTGAACTCAAGCAAATAACCAAATTGCCATGAAAATAAGAATACTCACTAAGAGTTCTCAAGGGATCAGGCAGAGAGAAAAGATAAATATTTTAATTCTGCTTACAAAGATAAAACTTACCAAGTTACTGTAAGTTGTAATTAGCTTAAGAGGAAAGGTTTCCTTATATCTGAAAAACAAAAATTAATAGCCAGCAATGTTTTAGACAAAAAGTCATAAAGTGATAATCATATTCATCCACTTATTTAATCCCATGTAGTTAATTCTTATTGTGCTTGAGTCCAGTTTTTCCATTAGTTCTGTTGACCTTGCTTGGTATTGAGGGTGATGGTGACCATGATAATTTCAAAAAGTTCACGGGGTTTTTGCTAAGGCTCTTATGATTTTCCCAGTAAAGTGGGGGCCTTGATCACTGGAGATTGTAGAAGTCATATCCTAAGTGGAGAACACATTTTCTAACAGTTTCTTTGCCATTCTGAGGGCAGCAGCCTTGCAGCAAGGGATGACATTAACCCCTCAAACAAAAATGAGGTTTGCCAGAGAGTGCAGAAGAAGCAGCCAGCTGTCTTAGCTTTCCCGTGGTCCACAGTTTTCTTGCTTGAGTTTCTTTTTCTTTTTTTGGTAACAAACTGAAGTTGGTTTATTTCAAATTTTCAAATTCAAAAATCATACTTCAAAAAGCTCTCTCTATTTTTTTTAATTTGTGTAAAGTTTATTTAATATGTGTATTATTTTATTCATGGCATCTACATCATAACACAATGCCTTTTCTGTTTTCTTGTTTAAAACACAAATACTACTATTAGTCATACTTGAATCCAAATGACCCCAGGAAACACGAAAGAGTAAACAGAGTGTTCAGACAGAAATGGAGACCCTCAAATTGGTTCTGTTGGCATCTTCTTTCTGCAAGGTGAGGTTGCATGTGCTCAGTTGCTCAATCACGTCCAACTCTTTGCAACCCCATGGACTGCAGCCCACTGGGCTCCTCTGTCCATGGGATTTCCCAAGCAAGAATCCTGGAGTGAGTTGCCATTCCTCCTCCAGGGGATCTTCCCCACCCAGGGATCGAACCCATATCTTCTGTGTCTCCTGAATTGGTGGACAGATTCTTTCCCACTGAGCCACCCAGGAAGCCCAGGATGAAGTTACAGATTTAATATTTGAATATATTTGGTTACACAGTCACTCCTCTCTTGATATAAACCAAAATTTTTATTCAAGAGCTTGGCTCAGCTTCTAAAAAATAGACTTGCTTGAGTTTTAAAAGGCCTCTTTTTCTTAATTTTGTTCAGTTTTAGTTTCTACAAATTGAGCCAAGGCAGTAGTCCCAAGTGATTGGGCTGTGTTTATATTTCAAGGACAGGATAAGAGTTATAATTTTTGTATTTCTCCTAGGAGTACTTTTGTTGTCTCAGGGTCAGTAGTGTAAAAAGATGTTTTATCAAGTTAGCTTTCTCTAACTGTGTTTGTAAAAACCACTTTTGGAAGGTCAAAAAAGCCCCAACCTGGCCAACTTACCTGGCATTAGTACTTTCAAATAATGGCTTCCTGTCAAATGTGCATAAGGCCAGCTGGAGTTCTGGTGGATGGCTGACCTTTCCGAGGGCTTGGTAGGCTTTAGAAGCACAATTTCCTCTTTTCTTTCAGTTTCAATTTACTGCAAAGTACAAAGATTTAAAATTTTAATCCAAATTTTTAAAAAGATGTCAGCCAAACCAGTTCATGCCAAAGTTCCTTGCCAGGCTTCCTTGCCTAGGAATTCACCCTAGGTCTCTGCTTAAGAGATCACAGTGGAATCTTCTAGGCTTTTCCTGCTTAAAATTACCACCCTCGCCTCAGTCCTCTTTACCTAGGAATGTGCCAGTCCTCCTTAAGACTCTAAGTCTTAGGAGTCATAGGAATATCAACTTAAGGAAATCCAGATTATAGGAAGAACTCATCAAAGCACCTGAAGGGTGTTCTGAAGCCAGTGGGCAGGGGTGGGGGTACCCACAGGTGCTAAAGGGGCTCATGCTTAGTACAGGACCAGTTCAAAGTAGCCTCCAGGAGACTCCATGGGTTCTTCTGATATCTTGCCAACTACACCAAGCAATACTGATGCACATAATCAATAACCAAATTATCACAGAAACAGATAAGAGTTTTATTTAAACCAAATTGATGACTATAGCCTGGGAGATTCAAGAAGCACTTGAGTTTTATTCCTCCTGACTACAAAACAAGGGAGCCTTATAGAGGCCAAAAAAAAAAAAAAAGCCTCACAAAATTATATAAATTGTTTGCCAAGAAATAGAGTTGGAATTGGCAAGAAGTAAATGCAATAAAGCTCGTGTTTGTTTAGCAAGGATAGGTTGGGGCTGAAATGGTCATTTAGTTACAAGGGGAGGCCCTGAGACCATAAGGCTGCTGGCAGCTGCTCACGGATACTGTTTTGAGAATGGCTGATGGTGGTGTTGAGTCTGATAGGGTTCAGAAAATTCATGCTTTCAGTAATACAGGAACATGTCTAAAACCATACCCACAATGACCACCCAGCTCCACTTTTGAATGCCTGAACCACAGTTACTCTATTTTGAATTATTTTTTTAATGCATTCTACCTCTTACTGGCTGAAGCATATGTACAATGCATGTTTAATAGGCCACGTGTTCTAGTTAGCATAAAGTTCAGGTTAAATCATGTATAAGCTAGAATGACTTCCCTGAACCTCATATGTGAACATATCTTCCACCAGATACTATGTGAACAAACCATACTTACACAGTTTTATAAATGTCTGCTTAACCAGGAAATCAGTCCTGACTGTTCATTGGAAGGACTGATGCTGAAGCTGAAACTCTAATATTTGCATCAGAAAGGTTAAGAAATAGAAAGTAAGTAGAGAGACCAGAGTTGGCTTGGCCAACTGATGCAAAGAACTGATTCATTGGAACAGACCCTGATGCTGGGAAAGATCGAAGGGGGCAGGAGAAGGGGACAACAGAGGATGAGATGGTTGGATGGCATCACTGACTCGATGGACCTGAGTTTGAGCAAGCTTTGGAAGTTGGTGACGGACAGGGAAGCCTGGCGTGTTGCAGTCCATGGGGCCGCAAAGAGTCAGACATGACTGAGCGACTGAACTGAACTGACTGACCAGGAATGCAGTACAGTACCACTTGGTGTCCATGGTGATTTAGTCCAGGACCTCAGCAGAGACCAAAATCTGTGATTGCTCAAGTCCCCTATATAAATGGTGGAGTAGTGTTGACCCTCCGTATCAAGGATATGAGGCCAGCCTGTATATGCAGTCAGACAGTCCCCAAAGGCCAAGCCAACACTGGTTTCTCTACTTACTTTCTGTTTCTTAACCTTTCTAAACAAAATCAGAGAAGCAACCCAGCCAGCCATGCCCTATTTCCACACTGCTGCTTCTCACATTCTGCAAAACTCCATCTTGCCCCAAATCCCTCAGAAAGAGTGCTGCACTGCCTGTGAGACACTTAGCCCCCAATCTGTTTGCTGTTTCTTTGAATAAAGGACCAGCTCATTACTATGTTATTTTATTTTTGTCTTTTGCTAAAAGGGATGTCACAATCATCACTCCATCTTAAATGTTTTACACAGAATTTTGCAAAGTTGTGTCAAATGTGCCACTGTTTTCACACCAGCATCTCATGGTGGAAACTTCTAGGTGGAGGGACAGCAGACATCACAGTCATTTTCTAACTATGCCTCATTAGCTGGAGTGTTCATAGCCTTGTCACCGTCTGAGCTCTCATTAGGGAGGACAGTGCCGTTCTACAAGAAGGCTTCAGAGTCAGGGCAGAACGGGAACCCCTGGTGAAGTTTCCTGTGCTCTGTTATGAATTGCCTGGCCCGACAGCATGCTTGTGCTCTGACTACCAAACTCAGACATGCTGGTGGAAGACCTCAAGCTTCAGTTTAGTTCCTGTAAACTTGGGAGTCACAGAGGACTCCCCAGAAACCTGGCACAGAAACTCACGTGGGCAAATGCTGGAGGAGAAGGAGAGGGAGCACCCTTCCCAAGGATGGTGAAGGAAGGAGCATCACAGAGTGGCAAGCCAGCTCCCCAGGCTGACTGAGGGATACAGGGTCACAGTCCCCAGAGTGATTTAGGCTCTGATTCCTGAGTGAGAATCCCCAAAGGACATTGATCCAAGCCACGTTGCTGGAAATGCTATTCAGCCCGAGCCTGGGTCTTGCTAACTGAGCACGTGCTTAGGAACCTGGTCGACAGGTGTCATCTGCTCCAGGTGACGGTCCCAGGATAAGCATCCACTCACCAGGTGAAAAGGACAAAGGCAACCCATGCTGGGTAACTGAAGCATTGGGCCTGCGTTCCCCTTCCCAGATCCAGATTTCAGAGACAAACTCAAAGGCAGATCTCCCAGGTCAGTCCGAACTCTTTCCTGTGAATGTGAGCCCATTTCAGGCAAAATCTCGAATATCACCAAAGGACAGTAGCATAAACCACCCCCAATATGCTCTGTTGGTGCATTGATTATTTAGGGCTGTTGGCACAGGAGAAACAGCAAATGCAGGAGAGGCTTTCTCTGAACCCCCTTATCTGCTTAACGTCAGATCCTCTCAGGAACTCAGCTGTCACAGATCCCCTCCTGGAAGGTTCACCAACGGGGATGGTTGACTCACAGGAGAGGAGACACTGCATCCAGACAAAGCTTGTCACAAACTATCCTACCTCCCATCTGTTCTTCCAAGATCCGTGTCATCTTTCCTAAAATCCCTTCACCCTTTCCTGAGAGAGTGGGGCCTACATCCCCCATGCCTTTCTGTACTAACATATAGTCTCAGACACAACGATCTCTTAACTGCAGGCTGCAACCAGGAAGGGTTCATGTTCCTTCAAGGCCTCTGAGGATCCCCAGGTTAGGACTCCCAGGTGCAGGACACCTCCATGAGGACTCTCTAGATGAGGAGCCCCAAGGTGAGGACCCCTCCAAGTGAAGACCCAGAAGAGCTGCCCCAGGGATCTGAGTCCAAGGACTTCATAGGTGTAGCAGCCCTGGGCCATGGGGCACCTGACTGGGAGATGGATGGGGCCCTGCTCTCACCCTCAGACCATTTCTCTGCCTGCAGGATGGAGCTGACGTGTCTCCAGAGAATGGAGTTGGACCTGCTCCTGCACTCGCAGTCAGAGGGCCCTGGGTCCCTGTAGCTCCCTGTCCTCTGTTCCCCTGGTGCACTCAGGGCCGGTTGTGGGGCAGGAAGCAGGTTTCAGCCACTGTTCACACCTGTGTGAGTCACCGAGTGGCTTTGTGTGAAATGCAGCCCTGAGGGTGGGTCTGAGCCTCCCAAGGGCCCTTCAAACCCTACTTACTCCGGGTGTCACCTGAGCTGCGCCCAGGGATGAAGGGCAGGTGCGTTTCCTGCTCTGTGGCTGTCACTGCAGATTTGAGCTGAGAAGGGGCAGTTTGAATTCCAGGCAGGAATAAAGAAGCTCCTTTGTCAAGATGGGCTCAGAGGTTTTCAGAATGCAGAGCAGGCCTCCTGCCTCCAGCCCAGCCTGAGGTTGGAACCACAAGGTGACTGGCTCCCTAAACCCCAGCGCCCATGGGCTCCACATCAAGGATCAGTAGAGCCCAGACTGCAGGTGAGGATTCAGTCCTTTCCTGCAACATAAATGTTGATGCAGCTGTTGGACACTGGGAGCATGCAAAACGCAAACACAGCATTTGGCAGAATCTTCTTTCCCCTCTAATTCCCATCCTAGTTGTCAAAGGGGCCCTGATACCTGACTTGAGGGGGCTTGGGACCCCCAGCACAGCCCTGCAGTCCCGCCAGGCAGATCCATCTACCCAGGGAGGGACATTGTGCCGGATCCCCCAGATCCCCACAGGAAGTGATCCCAGATCCCGCTCTCTGCTGGGCATAGTGATATTGGCACAGAAAGGGGCAGGTGTCCTCTGCCTCATTAGCCTGGCTGTTGTCTGGCCACAAACTGAGCCTTTTGACTGGGAGTCAACTCTATGGACTGAGTGATCCATAAGGTCGGCTGCTGCATCTTCTGAAAACACTGATTTCTAGTGTGTACATACCAGAATCCAGTTCCATGCATTTCTTTTAATCTTTTTGATACATCCCACTACTCCTACCCTGTCCTCCAGCAGGAATATATGGCAGGCCCGCACAGCCAGGCAGCCATATAATACTTGCAAAGTCATTTCAAACCCTTCATTTCATCCCAGCCTCATTCCTGGAGTGGAGGTGAGGAAACGAGGTTCTGATGCTCAGAGAGGTTGGATGTTTGTCCTTGGTTGGAGGTGAGTGAGAGGCAGGGAGAGTCGAGAGTGCCCTTTTCCTCACCGTGAGGTTGGAGAGAATAATTTTCTTTGCAGCATCATACCTGGTCATGACCCCTCACCCCACCCTCTGACCCTGATCAAGGGCAGAGAAATCAGCTGGGTAGGACCAGGGTTCCCTGACCAGTCTCTTTACCCTTCAGTTGTCCTCCTGTGAGTGACTACACCATCACCTACCATGCATTTAGCTTCATTTACTTCATTATTTTTAAAGGGCTTTGGCTTTTGATTTTTATTACAGTGTACCAAGATGAAAGTCATAACCCATCTAGAAGACACAGGGCTCCCTCCGTCCCTCTTGTCTCTCTTTCTCCTATTATTAGTGTCTAATGGTGTCCCAGCTGCTCCTTTTTAACAATGTAAACATAATTAACAATACTATATTTAACAAAAGTTCCTGGAGCTCACTTTGTGGAAATATTTATTTTCCCTCTTTCCAATTTAGAGCCACAAAAAAGGCCATTCTTCAGCTCAACTGTGCATTCTGGTGGGTGTGTGGGTGTTTCTTGTTATTTTCTATTGCGGATACAGACATGCCTCATTTTACTGCACTTCACAGGTACTGTGTGTTTTTTTAACCAGTTGAAGTTTTGTGACAATCCTGCATCTAGCAAGTCTAGGGGTGCCATTACTCCAACAGAATTTGCTCACTGCAAGTCTCCGGGTTACATTTTGGTAATTATGTATCACATAAATTTAGTTGATAAAGCAGCAGCAGGGTTTGAGAGGAATAACTCCAGTTTTGAAAGACATTCCAACCATGGGTAAAATACTGTCAAACAGCACTGCATGCTACAGAGAAATCATTCATGAAAGGAAGAGTCAACCAATGTGGCCAACTTCATTATTGTCCTATTTAAGAGACTGCCACAGCTACCCCAACCTTCAGCAATCCCCACTGTAATCAGCCAGCAGCCATCAATACTGAGGCAAGGGAGGCAGTCCTAAGATGGCAGAGGAATAGGATGGGGAGACCACTTTCTCCCTACAAATTCATCAAAATAACATTTAAATGCTGAGTAAATTCCACAAAACAACTTCTGAATGCCAGCAGAGGACATCAGGCACCCAGAAAAGCAGCCCATTGTCTTCAAAAGGAGGTAGGAAAAAATATAAACGACAAAAAGAGAGACAAAAAGGTCAGACGGAGCTCCGTCCTGTGAAGGGAGTCTTAAAAAAAGAGAAGTTTCCAAACACCAGGAAACACTCTCACTGCCGAGTCCGTGGCGAACCTTGGAACCACAGAGGGCAACATAACTGAGAGGACAAATAAATAAATAATGAAACCCCACAGATTACGTGCCCAATGGTAACTCCCCCAGCAGAGAAGCAGCACAGATGCCTGCATCCTCCACTAGCAAGTGGAGGCTGCACATGAAGGCACAGGGTACATTGCCTAGAGTACGGACTGGGCCTGAATGCCTTGAGGGCAATCTGAGGGAACAAACTTAAGAGAGCAAACCAGACTGTGGGATAGCTACCACGCGAAAAGCCCTAACCTAAAACACCACCAGACCTGCTCACAGAACAAAGGACTGAGCAGAGCTAGCCGGCTGCAGACCACCCCTCACAGGTGAAAGGCAGCCAGAGCTGAAAGCGGGAAATCGCGGCCCCAGAGAGGCATTATCTACCAAACTGCAAGCAGGCTTCATCACTAAGACTTCTTGGAGTTCTAGACAGTCAACATCCACCTGAGAAGGGGCGCTGGTTGTACACCCAGAAAACCGAGCAGCAGGGACAGGGAAGGCGATAAGTCGCAGGGACTGCACTCGCCAAACACCTGATCACCTGAGCTGCTTGGACCTGGGAAGGGCACAAAACACAGGCCCAACCAAGTCTGTGCCTCTGAAGACTACCCAAGTACCTGAACCTGAGTGGCTTAGACCTGGGAAGTGCATACAACCCAGGGCCAGCCTCAGACGTTTCCCAGCAGAGCAACCTAGAGCCTAAGCAGTGTAGACAGGGAAAGCACACACACCGTGAGCGGGGGACAAACCCAGTGTGGCCGAGACACTACAAGAGTTATTTGTTTGCAGCGTTCCTCCTTCCCCACAGCACGACGAACAACTGAGCCTAAAAAAGTGTCCACCACTGCCCGCTGGTGTCAGGGCATAAATTAGATACTGAAGAGACCAGCAAACAGAAGAAGATAAAACACAGGGAAACACTTTGGAAGTGACAGGTGCAATAGATTAAAACCCTGTAGTTAGTACTGACTACATAGGAAGGGGCCTATAGATCTTGAGAAATATAAGCTGGATCAATGAACCATTCAAAAATGAACTGACCCCACACTGCCCACAACACTACCAGAGAAAGTCCTAGATATATTTTTACTATTTTTACTATCATTCTTTATTTTTTTTTAATTTTTAAGTCCTCTATTACTCCTTTAATTTTCATTTTTGTAACCTACTATTACTTTGCAAAAAATAAAGAGAGTTGAAGAGACCAGCAAACAGAAGAAGATAAAACAGAGGGAAACACCTTGGAAGTGACAGGTGCAATAGATTAAAACCCTGTAGTTAGTACTACTACATAGGAAGGGGCCTATAGATCTTGAGAAATATAAGCTGGATCAATGAACCATTCAAAAATGAACTGACCCCACACTGCCCACAACACTACCAGAGAAAGTCCTAGATATATTTTTACTATTTTTACTATCATTCTTTATTTTTTTTTTAATTTTTAAGTCCTCTATTACTCCTTTAATTTTCATTTTTGTAACCTACTATTACTTTGCAAAAAATAAAGAGAGAGAGAGAGACCTTATTTTTTAAACTTCATATATATATATATTATAATATTGTGACTTTTTTTCTTTTATTTAATTTTGTATTTTTGAAAATCCAACTGCTACTCTAGATTTTTAATCTTTGCTTTTTGGTATTTGTTATCAATTTTGTACCTTTAAGAACCCAACTTCAGTACCCATTTTTACCTGGGAGTGAGATTTCTGGCTTGACTGCTCTTTCCCTCTTTGGACTCTCCTTTTCCTCCACCAGGTCGCCTCTATCTCCTCCCTCCCCCTTCTCTTCTCTACCCAACTCTGTGAATGTCTTTGTGTGTTCCAGATGGTGGAGAACACTTAGGGAACTGATTACTGGCTGGATCTGTCTCTTTCCTTTTGATTCCCCCCTTTATCCTCCCGGCCACTTCTGTCTCCTTCCTCCCTCTTCTCTTCTCTGTATAACTCTGTGAACATCTCTGAGCAGTCCAGACTGTGGAGTGCACATAAGGAAGTGATTACTGGCTAGCTTGCTTGCTCCTCTTTTGATTCTACCTCTTCTCCTTCTGGTCACCTCTATCTCCCTCCTCCCTCTTCTCTTCTCCATGTAACTCTGTGAACCTCTCTTGGTGTTCCTCATTGTGGAGAAACTTTTCATCTTTAACCTAGATGTTTTATCATTGGTGCTGTATAGATGGAGAAGTCTATACAGAAGCAGGAGGCTTAAGTCCAAAACCTGAGAAAACAGAGAACTCCTGACTCCAGGGAACATTAATCGATAGGAGCTCATCAAACACCTCCATACCTACACTGAAACCAAGCAC
>SJXQ01010711.1:0-38618 GCA_006408695.1 Aepyceros melampus | reverse complement strand
CTTTGGCATAGTCAATAAAGCAGAAATAGATGTTTTTCTGGAGTGTTGGTGAGGGTGAAGAGAAAAGGGAATCCTCATGCACTGTTGGTAGGGTTACAGATTGGTGCAGCCACTGTGGAAAACAGTACAGGAGGGTCCTCAAAAACTTAAAAATAGAACTGCCATATGATCCAGCAATTTCACTTTGAAATGTTTACCCAAACAAAACAAAAACACGAATTCTAAAACATATATGCACTCCAATGTTCACTGCAGTATATTTTACAATAATCAAAATATGGAAGCATTGACAGATGAATGGATAAAGAATAGAACTCAACCATAAATATGAAGTTTTGCCATTTGTGACAACATGGATGGATCTAGAGTGTACTATGGTAAGTGAAATAAGTCAGACAGAAAGACAAATATCACACAATCTCACTTATATGTACAATCTAAGAAAGTAAAATGAACACAACTAAATGAAAGCAGAAACTAGTGTTTGCCAGACAGGAAAGAGTTGTGGAAGGTGAGTGAAACAGATGAAGGGAATTACGAGGTAAAAATTTCCAGGTATATAAATAAGTGAATAAGTCAAGGGGCTAAAATATACAGCATAAAATATAGTCAATAATATTATAATAACTGTATGGGGACAGGTGTTAAATAGACTTTTGTGATCATTTCATAAAGTTGGCAAATATCAAATTATTATGTTATATACCTAAAAGTAACATAGTATTGAACATGAATTACATTTTAACAAAAAATACATTGGTTTTCTAAATGAAAACAGAAGTCTGTCATTTGAATTGGAGTATCAGTGAAGTGAGGGAACTAGTCCTAAGGATAGGCAGAAAATCATTTAAGCAGAGGAATGAGAAAGGGTAAAGACCCTGAGAATGATCATTTCATAAAGTAGGCAAATATCAAATTATTATGTTATATACCTAAAAGTAACATAGTATTGAACATGAATTACATTTTAACAAAAAATACATTGGTTTTCTAAATGAAAACAGAAGTCTGTCATTTGAATTGGAGTATCAGTGAAGTGAGGGAACTAGTCCTAAGGATAGGCAGAAAATCGTTTAAGCAGAGGAATGAGAAAGGGTAAAGACCCTGAGACAGAAGCTGGACTGACATATTCAAGGAACATTGAGAAAGCCTGTGTGGTTGGAATGGGGTGAACTAGTGGAGAATTGTAGGAAATAAGACAGCAGTGGAGAGAGTATTTAAGCTGATTACAAGGGTTTGGTCCTGTTATTACATGAATGGAATGGAAAACATCCAAATGCTGTTTAAACACAGTAATACTTTTAATAAACAATAGCAAATGCAGAATAATAAAAAAATGAATTAAAGTGAGAGTATTCTGGTTAATGTAGAAATTTTAGGTTATTTGCAATCTTTCACTGTTATAAATTAATGCTTCCATGAGCCTAGCTTTGTAAGGACTCTATTCCATTTTCTTTTTCCTGTTAACAACTTAATATTACATTTTTCTTTCATAGGAGTTTACATATTAGCTTTAAGTATTACTTCCTAATGGAGACAAATTAAAGGAGGTATTTTTCAGTGATACCAAGCTTCTATATATTGAAAAGAAAAAAAATCTACAAATATCAACAGTACACCATCTTTAAAGTTGACAGATATGCTATCACTTGATTCAATTTGTCATCCCAACAGATATTTAATGAAAGTCTATTAGGTTCACAGATCCTTTGGGGATATGAACCTGATCAAAAAACAGTGTTCTTTCTCAGTGTTTTACATGGTAGTAATGTAGCCATGAAATTAAAAGACACTTGCTGCTTGGAAGGAAAGCTATGACAAACCTAGATGGCATATTAAAAAGCAGAGACATCACTTTGCTGACAAAGTTCTGTATAATCAAAGCTATGGTTTTTCCAGTAGTCATGTATTGATGTGAGAATTGGGACCATAAAGAAGGCTGAGCATTTTTGAATTGTGGTGCTGGAGAAAATTCTTGAGAGTCCCTTAGACAGCAAGGAGGTTTAACCAGTTAAACCTAAAAGAAACCAACCCTGAATATTCACTGGAAGGACTGATGCTGAAACTGAAGCTCCAATACTTTGGCCACCTGATGCAAAGAGACAACTCATTGGAAAAGACCCTAATGCTGGGGTCTTTGAAGGCAAAGATTGAAGGCAAAAGGAGAAGAGGGTGGAAGAGGATAAGATGGTTGGATGGATCACTGACTCAATAGACATGAATTTGAGCAAACTCTGGGAAATAGTGAATGACAGGGAAGCCTGCTGTGCTGCGGTCCATGGTGTCGCAAAGATTTAGATATGACTAATCAACTGAAGAACAATTATTATCAAGGAAGTTTTCCCAGGTGACTCAGTGGTAAAGAATTCACCTGCCAAGCTGGAGATGTGGGTTTGATCCTTGGGTCAGGAAGATCTCCTGGAGAAGGAAATGGCAACCCACTCTAGTATTTCTGCCTGAGAAATCCCATGGACAGTGCAGTCTGGCAGGCTACAGTCCATAGGGTTGCAAAGAGCTGGACATGACAGCAACTAAACAGTAGCAGCAATAATCATTATTACAGGGATTCCTGGCTAGAAATGGGAGAAATTTTATTTTAGAATTTTTCTAGTGTAATAAAATTTGAATATCATTTGAGTCTAAAGATCTGGATTCAATCTCATTCTCCATCTTCTAACTGACTGTGACTCTGAACAACTGAGGTATCTACTAAGTTTTCTTGTTTGTAAATTGAGGCTAATGATGCCTTCCATGATTAATTCACAAGGACTGGAAACACTGTTCTAACCTTAGCATAGCATAAGGTAAAATGATTAGAAATTTTAAAGTCTGTCAAGGAGTGAGGAAGTAGAGTAATAACAACACTGATACTAATATTCTAATATTAATGGAAACAATTCAAGGTAGGTATTGAAAATGCTTGAGTTGAGATCAATTAGCATTTATACTTACTCACTTGGGCCAAATTCTTTAACTTCGTCAAGCCACAGTTTTGTCAAAGGAGGGTAATTATTGTACTTAGCTCTCAATACAGTTGAAAGACCATTTTTGCTCAGGGAGTTGTTTGGGATAATGCCCATGCAGTGGTTAGCAGAGTGCCTGGCACACTTTAAACGAACTATAATCTTATCATCATAAAGATGATAATGACCATGGTGATTGCACTGCTCATAAGCCACAATCGTAAACAACAGTAACCACTGATGGCTGATTGAAGCTAGAAGGAACTTACTGAAACCATACTGGGCCCAGAAAGGTACAAGGTGAATGAATGGAAAACCAGGTTCTGAAAACAGGCAAGAACCACCAGAATCCAGATAACTAACACAACGGGCAAAATCATGCTCCAGAATCAGGTAGTGCTCCAGAATCAGGTGGTGAGGTGGCACTGAATACACAATGTCATGCCTTACCCTTTAGCTACAAAAGAGAGATAATGGCAATTCTGCCATCAATGCCTGTGGAAACCTGTTATGCTACTGCTTCCTTGTCCCTCTTTGACTCATGAGTTTCTGGATCAGGTTACTGCTTTTGAAAAAAACCATTTGGCAAAATGGTTGTCTGAGAGAGTCTTACAAAGAGCTGAGAAAAGAAGAGAAGCTGGAGGCATAGGAGAAAAGGAAAGATATGCAACTGAAGGCAGAGGTCCAGAGAACAACAGGAGAGAAAAGAAACCCCTCTTAAGTGAACAATGCAAAGAAATAGAGGAAAGCAACAAAAATGGGAAAGAATAGAGATCTTGTCAAGAAAACTAGAGATACCAAGGGAATATTTCATGCAAAGATGGGCACTATATATGACAGAAATGGTATGGACATAACAGAAGACAAACATATTATGAAGAGGTGGCAAGAATACACAGAAGACCTGTACATAAAAGGTCTTAATGACTCAGATAATCACAATGGTGTGATCACTCACCTAGAGCCAGACATCCTGGAGTGTGAAGGCAAACAGGTCTTAGGAAGCATTCTTACGAACAAAGCTAGTAGAGGTGATGGAATTCCAGATGAGGTATTTCAAATCCTAAAAGATGATGTTATGAAAGTGCTGCACTCAATATGTCAGCAAATTTGGAAAACTCAGCAGTGCCCACAGGACTGGAAAATGTCAGTTTTCATTCCAGTCCCAAAGAAGAGCAATGTCAAAGAATGTTCAACCTACCACACAATTGCACTCATTTCACATGCTAGCAAGGAATGCTCAAAATCCTTCAAGCTTAGGCTTCAAGAGTACATGAACCAGAATTTTCAGATGTTCAAGCTGGATTTAGAAACGGCAAAGGAACCAGAGATCAATTGTCAATATCTGTTGGGTCCAGAAAAATATCCACTTCTGTTTCATTGACTACATTACAGATTTTGACTGTGTGGATCATAACAAACTATGGAAAATTGTTCAAGAGACAGGAATACCAAGCCACCTTACCTGCCTCTTGAGAAATCTGTATGCAAGTCAAGAAGTAGCAATTAGAACCTGACAAGGAACAATGGACTAGTTCAAAATTGAGAAAGGAGTACATCAAGGCTATATATTATCACGTTGTTTATTCAGTCTGTGCAGAATACATAATGTGGCATGCTGGATTGGATGAAGCTCAAGCTGGAATCATACTGCTAGGAGAAATATCAATAACCTCAGATATGCAGATGACACCACCCTAATGACAGAAAGCAAAGAAGAAATAAAGAGCCTCTTGATGGAGCTGAAAGAGGTGAGTGAAAAAGCTGGCTTAAAAATCAACATTCAGAAAACTAAGACCATGGCATCCAGTCCCATTATTTCATGGTAAATAGATGGGGAAGAAGTGGAAACAGTGGCAGATTTTATTTTCTTGGGCTCCAAAATTACCGTGGACAGTGACTGCAGCCACGAAGTTAAAAGATGCTTGCTCCTTGGAAGAAAAGTTATGACTAACCTAGACAGCATATTAAAAAGTAGAGATATCACTTTGCCAACAGAGATCTATCTAGTCAAAGCTATGGCTTTTCTAAGAGTCACGTATGAATGTGAGAACTGGACCATAAAGAAGGCTGAATGCTGAAGAATTGAACTGTAGAGGTGGAGAAGACTCTTGAGAGTCCCTTGGACAGCAAGGAGATCAAACCAGTCAATCCTAAAAGAAATCAACCCTGAATTTCATTGGAAAGACTGATGCTGAAGCTCCAATTTTGGCCACCTGATGCAGAGCCGACTCATTGGAAAAGACCCTGATCTGGGAAAGATAGAAGGCAGGAGGAGAAGGGGACTACAGAGGATGTGATGTTGGATAACATCACTGATTCAATGGACACGAGTTCGAACAAACTCTAGGAGATAGTGAAGGACAGGGAAGCTTGCTGTGCTGCAGTTCACGGGGTTGCAAAGGACTGGACATGGCTGAGCGACTGAAAAACAACAACCACAATTGCTTTTTGACAAAGAAAGCCTAGAACACATTTATGCTTAAGCTTTAAGGGTCCTGGGAAAGTCCTTACCTAGACCTTGTTTCTCCCATAAAGGCTCACAAGATGAACAATTTCCTGCAATACAGGACAGAGTTTCCAATTAGAGATAGCTCCCAAAGAGAAAATGACCAGTAAGATGTTGAGGATTTGAAACAGTGAAGATGAAACACACCAATGACTTCCAGAGATGGCCCTGAATGACAGCAGAAGTGAACCACTGGTTTGAACCTTACTTATTACTGTTTGTGCCATTGCCTGGCTGATGCTTTTTACTCTCTGTTTCCCGCAAGAGCATATTGTAAATGCTCAGGAGAGAGATTTGTGGATACTGTGTGAACCCTGTACTATTTTCCTGTGACAGCAGATGGCATGGAAGGGGCTTCTCAATATTAATCATAGTTTATGAAGAGTATTATCATTTACAGAATTCAGGGGCAGTAGATCAAAGAGCACAACTTTGTTTCATAGCTAATACTGATAGGAAATGACTTTAAATTAACTATTATAAAAGTTAAAAGAGCATGGTTAAACTGATACTGTTATAGCAAAACCTGTAGCAATAATTTTTGAAATTTAGGCAAATTATACTTCCTACAAAATTCTCCTTTGGATTCTAGCACATGCCTTTTGTGGCTGCCTCAGGGTACCCTAGACTTCAATTTACAGCTTTTGGAGGAGCAATACACAGTGAGTAACTCATCATTACCATTAAAGGCGACCATGGAGACCTCTTGGTTTCTGAATGAGTAAACAGCAAAAAAGTAAGTCACTCAGTGAACAAAAAAAAAAAAAAAAAAGAAAGAAAGAAAGAAAGAAAAAAAAATTCTTGATAGTCTACAACATCTTGTCTGGAAAGAGAAAAACAAACTCAAGCCAGTTATTAAAAACATATCCTAAAAACAAACATACTTTGGATACCATAAATATATATCATTTAAGTAATTAAAAGCACATAAAAACTGCTATTTTAACCATATTACACATTTGATACCAATATGTTTCCTCTATTAATCAGTCAAGTGTTTGGACCATCCTTTCTGTGCTTTTTTTGTTTGTTTGTTTATTTGGCATTTGAAAATAAAGGTTGTTGTTTACTAATTTGGTTTGTTTTGTTTTTCCAATTCCAAAACTGCCACTGAAATATTTAAAACTGCTTCCCAGTAGTGTAGCAGAGTCTAAGAGAACAGGGTTTGGATTTCAAGATCTTCTCAGGATAGCTAGCTCTGTCGAACACCCTCATTTTGAGTAGGGTATCAAGAAGTTGGCAGAATTACATAGCCTTATAAGTGAAAGTGGAGAGTGAAAAAGTTGGCCTAAAGCTCAACATTCAGAAAACGAAGATCATGGCATCTGGTCCTATCACTTCATGGAAATAGATGGGGAAACAGTAGAAACAGTGTCAGTCTTTATTTTTGGGGGCTCCAAAATCACTGCAGATGATGGCTGTAGCCATGAAATTAAAAGACATTTACTTCTTGGAAGAAAAGTTATGACCAACCTAGATAGCATATTCAAAAGCAGAGACATTATTTTGCCGATTAAGGTCCGATTAGTCAAGGCTATGGTTTTTCCTGTGGTCATGTATGGATGTGAGAGTTGGACTGTGAAGAAAGCTGAGCACTGAAGAATTGATGCTTTTGAACTGTGGTGTTGGAGAAAACTCTTGAGAGTGCCTTGGCCTGCAAGGAGATCCCACCAGTCCATTCTGAAGGAGATCAGCCCTGGGATTTCTTTGGAAGGAATGATGCTAAAGCTGAAACTCCAGTACTCTGGCCACCTCATGTGAAGAGTTGACTCACTGGTAAAGACTCTGATGCTGGGAGGGGTTGGGGGCATAAGGAGAAGGAGATGACAGAGGATGAATGGTTGGATGGCATCATTTACTCGATGGACGTGAGTCTGAGTGAACTCCGGGAGTTGGTGATGGACAGGGAGGCCTGGCGTGCTGTGATTCATGGGGTTGCAAAGAGTCGGACATGACTGAGTGACTGAACTGAATTGAACTGATAGATATTGCTCAATTATTCTTATATTTTTATAGATATACTCAGTATTCTTGGGGCTTCTATGGTAGCTTAGATTGTAAAGAATCTACCTGCAATGCAGGAGACTCTGGCTTCATCCATGGGTTGGGAAGATCCCCTAGAGAAGAGAATAGCTACCTACTCCAGTATTCTTGCCTAGAGAATTCTATGGACAGAGGAGACTGGTGGGCTACAGTTTATGGGGTTGCAAAGAGCTGGGCAAGACTGAGCTACTAACAATTTCACTTTCATTGATACTACAGCTCAAAACAGAAAGATCTCAATTCATGAAATTAGATTGAGCTGAGCTCAGGGTGCAAAGTCCCCAGCATCCTGGAGTATTAAGTCTCATAGACCAAATGTGAGTCCTACCTAGAGGAAGATGATACATTTCTAGAACTCAACACACGTATACACATACTTTCTCAAATACAATGCCAAGCACACATTATAAAACAAGGCACATTAATAAACATACAACATTTGTGACATTACAGAGAAACAGAGATATTCTCCAGGTACAGAAGTCTTGAAATACAGACATTTAAGCAATCATTTTTTTCTATTCATAAAGAAAAAAGAAAGGAAGTCAGAGAAAGAAAAGAAAGAGGAAAAGAAATGGACAGTTTTTGCAGAGAACTAGAAACTATAAAACATAAATTCAACTAAAAGATGCAATTATGTGAAATGCAGGATTCAAAGGGGAGCTTAAAATCAGAGTTAAGGCAACCAAAAAATCAGTAGATATTTTAGAAAGCCAGAAGATATGCAAAAATTAAAAAAATTAAATAAAGTGAAACACAGAAATAAGATTAATAAAATTGAAAAGAAGCAGAAGAGGTGCTATGAATGTCCCCAGAAGAAGAAAACAGGACAAAACAGTATTTCTAGAGATAATGGCTGAAATGGATGGATATTAAGAACAGGATATAGTCTTAAAAAGTTTTTACCCAAAGTATTAACGCAAGAGAAATAAAGAATATGTCTAGACAAACACTTGTATGCAAACATCCATTGGCCTTTGTAAAGTTCCAAACTGAAGAGAAAGAAAACTTTAAAAATCCATAAATTAGGTGAATAAAAAAATGATACATTCTTGCAAAGAAACACTACTAAGCAATAAAGAACATCATTTTTAAAATGATTTAGAGTGTGTATATTGTCTTTTTCTATGGTCTATTTTCCTTTCCATTTTAATAGCTTGAAAAGTTTGCATTTTTATTTCCTTAGTTTCTCTTTAATTATAATACGTTCTATACTTTTCTATAGCAAGAACTAATGAAATTAATTAATAACCATTTCTTTCTTCTACTGGCTAAAGATGCGATAATTAGCATTAGGAAGAACAATGGAACCTCCCTGGTGGCACAGTGGATAAGAATCTGCCTGCCAAGGCAGGGAACATGGGTTTGATCTTTGATCTGGGACGATTCCACATGCCTCAGAGCAACTAAGCTTGTGAGCCACAACCACTGAGCCTGCATTCTAGAGCCCACAAGCTACAACAATTGAAGCCTGTATGCTGAAACTACTGAAGCCAGAGGGCCTACAGCGTGTGCACTGCAACAAGAGAACCCACCACAATGAGAAGCCTGCATACCGCAGCGAAGAGTAGTTCCTGCTCGCAACAACTAGAGAAAGCCCATGCTAAGCAACAAGGACCCAGTACAGCCAAAAATAATAAACAAATAAATAATAAATGAAACTTTTTAAAAAGGAATGCACGATGGTTGAAATTCTGTTTTGTAATGATTAATACTAAAGTGACAAATAGATTTAAGCCACCATTTGGAAGTGACAGATTTAAGTGTTTAGATCTGATAGAGTGCCTGAAGAACTATGAACAAAGATACATAACATTATACAGGAGGTGGTGACCAAACCATCCCCCAGGAAAAGAAATGCAACAAGGTAAAATGGTTGCCTGAAGAGGCCTTGCAAATAGCTGAGAAAAGAAGTGAAAGCAAAGGAGAAAAGGAAAGATACATCCATCCGAATGCAGAGTTCTAAAGCATAGCAAAGAGAGATTACAATGCAAAAAACAAAAACAGAAGAAAAGAACAGAATGTGAAAGATCAGAGATTACAAAAATTAGGGCAGAAATAAATGCAAAAGAAACAAGAGACCACAGCAGAAATCAACAAAACTAAAAGCTGGTTCTTTGAGAAGATAAATAAAATTGACAAACCATTTAGCCAGACTCATCAAGAAACAAAGGGAGAAAAATCAAATCAACAAAAATAGAAATGAAAATGGAGAAATCACCACAGATAACACAGAAATACAAAGGATCATAAGAGATTACTATCAGCAACTACATGCTAATAAAATGGACAACCTGGAAGAAATGGACAAATTCTTAGAAAGGTATAACTTTCCAAAACTGAACCAGGAAGAAATAGAAAATCTTAACAGACCCATCACAAGCACAGCAATTAAAACTGTAATCAGAAATCTTCCAGCAAACAAAAGCCTAGGACCAGACTGCTTCACAGCCGAATTCTATCAAAAATTTAGAGAAGAGCTAACACCTCTCCTATTCAAACTCTTTCAGAAAATTGCAGAGGAAGGTAAACTTCCAAACTCATTCCATGAAGCCACCATCACCCTAATACCAAAACCTGACAAAGATGCCACAAAAAAGAAAACTACAGGCCAATAACACTGGTGAACACAGATGCAAAATCCTTAACAAAATCCTAACAAACAAAATCCAACAACTTATTAAAAAAATCATACATCATGACGAAGTGGGCTTTATCCCAAGGATGCAAGGATTCTTTAATATACACAAGTCAATCAATGTAATACACCACATCAACAAATTGAAAGATAAAAACCATATGATTATCTCAATAGATGGAGAGAAAGCCTTTGACAAAATCCAACATCCATTTGATAAAANTTGCTGTCTGGGGAGGCCTTACAAATAGCTGTGAAAAGAAGAGAGCTGAAAAACAAAGGAGAAAAGGAAAGATATAAGCATCTGAATGCAGAGTTCCAAACAAAAGCAAGAAGAGATAAGAAAGCCTTCTTCAGCGATCAACAATGGGATCATACTTATCAATAATTACCTTAAATGTAAATGGGTTTAATGCCCCAACCGAAAGACAAAGACTGGCTGAATGGATACTAAAACAAGACCCCTATATATGTTGTCTACAAGAGACCCACATCAAAACAAGGGACACATGCAGACTGACAGTGAAGGGCTGGAAAAAAATATATATTTCACACAAATAGAGACCAAGAGAAAGCAGGAGTAGCAATACTCATATCATATAAAATAGACTTTAAAACAAAGGCTGTGGAAAGAGACAAAGAAGGACACTATATAATGATCAAAGGATCAATCCAAGAAGAAGCTATAAAAATTTTAAATATATATGCACCCAACATAGGAGCACCACAATATGTAAGACATATGCTAACAAGTATGAAAGGTGAAATTAACAATAACACAATAATAGTGGGAGACTTTAATACCCCACTCACACCTATGGATTGATCAACTAAAGAGAAAATTAACAAGGAAACACAAACTTTAAGTGATAAAAATAGACTAGTTAGACTTAATTGATATCTATAAGACATTTCACCCAAAATGATGAATTTCACCTTTTTCTCAAGTGCACACGAAATCTTCTCCTGGATAGATCATATCCTGAGCCATAAATCTAGCCTTAGTAAATTAAAAACAATTGAAATCATTCCAAGCATCTTTACTGACCATAATGCAGTAAGATTAGATCTCAATTACAGGAGAAAATTTGTTAAAAATTCCAACATATGGAGGCTGAACAACACTCTGCTGAATAACCAACAAATCACAGAAGAAATAAAAAAAGAAATCAAAATATTCAGAGAAATGAATGAAAATGAAAACACAACAACCCAAAACCTGTGGGACAGTGTAAAAGCAGCACTAAGGGGAAGGTTCATAGCAATACAGGCTTACCCCAAGAAACAAGAAAAACATCAAATAAATAACCTAATTCTACACCTAAAGCAACTAGAAAAGGAAGAAATGAAGAACCCCAAGGTTAATAGGAGGAAAGAAATCTTCAAAATTTGGTCAGAAATAAATGCAAAAGAAACAAAAGAGACCATAGCAAAAATCAACAAAGCCAAAAGCTGGTTCTTTGAGAGGATAAATAAAATTGACAAACCATTAGCCAGATTCATCAAGAAACAAAGGGAGAAAAATCAAATCAATAAAATTAGAAATGAAAATGGAGAGATCACAGCAGACAACACAGAAATACAAAGGATCATAAGAGACTATTATCAGCAATTATATGCAAATAAAATGGACAACTTGGACAAATTCTTAGAAAAGTACAACTTTCCAAAACTGAACCAGGAAGAAATAGAAAATATTCTTTGAGAGGATAAATAAAATTGACAAACCATTAGCCAGACTCATCAAGAAACAAAGGGAGAAAAATCAAATCAATAAAATTAGAAATGAAAATGGAGAGATCACAGCAGACAACACAGAAATACAAAGGATCATAAGAGACTATTATCAGCAATTATATGCAAATAAAATGGACAACTTGGACAAATTCTTAGAAAAGTACAACTTTCCAAAACTGAACCATGAAGAAACAGAAAATTGTAACAGACCAATCACAAGCACGGAAATTGAAACAATAATCAGAAATCTAGCAAACAAAAGCCCAGGTCCAGATGGCTTCACAGCTGAATTCTACCAAAAATTAGAGAAGAGGTAACACCTATCCTACTCAAACTCTTCCAGAAAATTTCAGAGGAAGGTCAACTTCCAAACTCATTCTATGAGGCCACCATCACCCTAATACCAAAACCTGACAAAGATGCCACCAAAAAAGAAGACTACAGGCCAATATCACTGATAAACATAGATACAAAAATCCTTAACAAAATTCTAGCAATCAGAATCCAACAACACATTAAAAAGATCATACACCATGACCAAGTGGGC
The DNA here is from genome assembly GCA_006408695.1 of Aepyceros melampus. Taxonomy (NCBI): domain Eukaryota; kingdom Metazoa; phylum Chordata; class Mammalia; order Artiodactyla; family Bovidae; genus Aepyceros; species Aepyceros melampus. Next base: position 26,181 of record SJXQ01010711.1, on the reverse strand, counting down.
TTCTTCCCAGGGATGCAAGGATTCTTCAATATCCACAAATCAATCAATGTAATGCATCACATTAATAAATTGAAAAACAAAAGCCATATGATTATCTCAATAGATGCAGAGAAAGCCTTTGACAAAATTAAATATCCATTTATGATAAATCGGAGAAGGCAATGGCACCCCACTCCAGTACTCTTGCCTGGAAAATCCCATGGACGGAGGAGCCTGGTAGGCTGCAGTCCATGGGGTCGCTAGTAGTCAGACATGACTGAGCGACTTGACTTTCACTTTTCACTTTCATGCATTGGAGAAGGATATAGCAACCCACTCCAGTGTTCTTGCCTGGAGAATCCCAGGGACGGGGGAGCCTGGTGGGCTGCCATCTATGGGTTTGCACAGAATCGGACATGACTGAAGCGACTTAGCAGCAGTAGCAGCATGATAAACACCCTCCAGAAAGCAAGAACAGAAGGAACATACCTCAACATAATAAAAGCTATATATGACAAACCCACAGCAAACATTATCCTCAATGGTGAAAAATTGAAAGCATTTCCCCTAAAGTCGGGAACAAGACAAGGGTGCCCACTTTCACCACTACTATTCAACATAGTTTTGGAAGTATTGGAAACAGCAGTCAGAGCAGAAAAAGAAATAAAAGTAATCCAAACTGGAAAACAAAAAGTAANGGCACTCTATCAGATCTAGACCCTTAAATCTATTTCTCACTTCCACTGTATAATCATAAGGGATTTGATTTAGGTCATATATGAATGGTCTAGCGGTTTTCCCTACTTTATTCAATTTGAGTCAGAATTTGATAACGAGGAGTTCATGATCTGAGCCACAGTCAATTCCCGGTCTTGTTTTTGCTGACTATATAGAGCTTCTTCATCTTTGGCTACAAAGAATATAATCAATCTGATTTTGGTGTTGACTATCTGGTGCTATCCATGTGTAGAGTCTTCTCTTGTGTTGTTGGAAGAGGGTGTTTGCTATGACCAGTGCATTTTCTTGACAAAACTCTATTAGCCTTTGCCCTGCTTCATTCCGCATTCCAAGGCCAAATTTGCCTGTTACTCCAGGTGTAACAATATACTCCAGGATATACAAAGGAGAAAAGAAAATCTCTTTAACAAGTGGTGCTGGGAAAACTGGTCAACCACTTGTAAAAAAAAAATGAAACTAGAACACTTTCTAACACCATACACAAAAATAAACTCAAAATTGATGAAAGATCTAAATGTAGGACCAGAAACTATAAAACTCCTAGAGGAAAACGTAGGCAAAACACTTTGACACAAATCATATCAGGATCCTCTATGACCCACCTCCTAGAGTAATGGAAATAAAAGCAAAAATAAACAAATGGGACCTAATTAAATTTAAAAGCTTTTGCACAATGAAGTAAACTATAAGCAAGGTGAAAAGACAGCCTTCTGAATGGGAGAAAATAACAGCAAACAAAGCAACTGACAAAGAATTAATCTCAAAAATATACAAGCAACTCCTGCAGCTCAATTCCAGAAAAATAAATGACCCAATCAAAAAATATGCCAAAGAACTAAACAGACATTTCTCCAAAGAAGACATACAGATAGCTAACAAACACAGGAAATGATGCTCAGCATCAATCATTATCAGAGACATGCAAATCAAACCACAATAAGGTACCATCTCATGTCAGTCAGAATGGCTGCTATCCAAAAGTCACAAATAATAAATGCTGGAGAGGGTGTGGAGAAAAGGGAACTCTATTACACTGTTGGCTGGAATGCAAACTAGTACAGCCACTATGGAGAATAGTGTGGAGATTCCTTAAAAAACTGGAAACAGAACTGCCATATGACCCAGCAATCCCACTGCTGGGCATACACACTGAGGAAGCCAGAATTGAAAGAGACACGTGTACCCCAATGTTCATCATGGCACTGTTTATAATAACCAGGACATGGAAGCAACCTAGATGTCCACTGGCAGATGAATGGATAAGAAAGCTGTGGTACATATACAAATGGAATATTACTCAGCCATTAAAAAGAATACATCTGAATCAGTTCTAATGAGGTGGATGAAACTGGAGCCTATCATACAGATTGAAGTAAGTCAGAACGAAAAACATCAATACAGTATACTAACGCATATATATGGAATTTCGAAGGATGGTAACGATGACCCTATATACAAGGTAGCAAAAGAGACACAGATGTATAGAACAGTAATTTGGCCTCTGAGGGAGAAGGCGGGGGTGGGATGATTTGAGAGAATAGCATTGAAACATTTATATTATCACACGTGAAACAGATTGCCAGTCCAGGTTTGATGCATGAGACAAGGTGCTCAGGGCTGATGCACTGGGATGACTCTGAGGGATGGGGTGGGGAGGGAGGTGCGAGGGGGGTTCAGGATGGGGAACATATATACATCCATGGCTGATTCATGTCAATGTATGGTAAAACCCACTACAATATTGTAAAGTAATTAGCATCCAATTAAAATAATTTAAAAAAAAGAAAATTAGAGATAGCAAGGGAACATTTCATGTAAATATATGCACAATAAAGGACATAAAGGGTACAGACTTAACAGAAACAGAAGATATTAAGAAGAGGCAGCAAGAATACACAGAAGAACTTCCCAGAAAGGTCTTCATAGGGGGTTCAGGATGGGGAACATATATACATCCATGGCTGATTCATGTCAATGTATGGTAAAACCCACTACAATATTGTAAAGTAATTAGCCTCCAATTAAAATAATTTTAAAAAAAGAAAATTAGAGATAGCAAGGGAACATTTCATGTAAATATATGCACAATAAAGGACATAAAGGGTACAGACTTAACAGAAACAGAAGATATTAAGAAGAGGCAGCAAGAATACACAGAAGAACTTCCCAGAAAGGTCTTCATGACCCAGATGATCATGATGGCATGATCACTCACCTAGAGTCAGATATCTTAGAATGTGAAGTCAAATAGATCTTAGAAAGCAATGCTATGAACAAAGCTAGTGGAAGTGATGGAATTCCAGCTGAGGTATTTCAAATCCTAAAAGTGAAATACTGTGGTGCTGTGAAAAGTGAAAAAAGTGATGCTGTGAAAATGCTGCACTCAATATGTCTGCAAATTTGGAAAATTCAACAGTGGCCACAGGACTGGAAAATGTCAGTTTTCCACCATTTCCAAAGAAGAGCAATGCCAAAGAATGTTCAACCCACCACACAATTATGCTAATTTCACATGCTAGCAAGGTAATGCTCAAAATATTTCAAGCCAGGTTTCAACAGTACATGAACCGAGAACTTCCAGATGTTGAAGCTGGTTTTAGAAAAGGCAGAGGAACCAGAGATCAAATTGCCAACATCCGCTGGATCATGGAAAAAGCAAGAGAGTTCCAGAAAAACATCTATTTCTGCTTTATTGACTATGCCAAAGCCTTTGACTGTGTGGATCACAATAAACTGTGGAAAATTCTGAAAGAGATGACCCAGCAGATGTTGACAATTTGATCTCTGGTTCAGTTCAGTTCAGTCGCGCAGTCGTGTCTGACTCTTTGCGACCCCATGAATCGCAGCACGCCAGGCCTCCCTGTCCATCACCAACTCCCAGAGTTCACTCAGATTCACGTCCATTGAGTCTGTGATGCCATCCAGCCATCTCATCCTCTGTCGTCCCTTTCTCCTCCTGCCCCCAATCCCTCCCAGCATCAGGGTCTTTTCCAATGAGTCAACTCTTCACATAAGGTGCCCAAAGTACTGGAGCTTCAGTTTTAGCATCATTCCTTCCAAAGAAGTCCCAGGGTTGACCTGCCTCTTGAGAAATCTGTATGCAGGTCAGGAAGCAACAGTTAGAACTGGACATGGAACAACAGATTGGTTCCAAATAGGAAAAGGAGTACGTCAAGGCTGTATATTGTCACCCTGCTTATTTAACTTATATGCAGAGTACATCATGAGAAATGCTGGACTGGAAGAAACACAAGCTGGAATCAAGATTGCTGGGAGAAATATCAATAATCTCAGATATGCAGATGACACCACCCTTATGGCAGAAAGTGAGGAGGAGCTAAAAAGCCTCTTGTTGAAAGTGAAAGAGGAGAGTGGAAAAGTTGGCTTAAAGCTCAACATTCAGAAAACGAAGATCATGGCATCTGGCCCCATCACTTCATGGGAAATAGATGGGGAAACAGTAGAAACAGTGTCAGACTTTGTTTTTTTGGGCTCCAAAATCACTGCAGATGGTGACTGCAGCCATGAAATTAAAAGGCGCTTACTCCTTGGAAGAAAAGTTATGACCAACCTAGATAGTATATTCAAAAGCAGAGACATTACTTTGCCGACTAAGGTCCGTCTAGTCAAGGCTATGGTTTTTCCTGTGGTCATGTATGGATGTGAGAGTTGGACTGTGAAGAAGGCTGAGCGCAGAAGAATTGATGCTTTTGAACTGTGGTGTTGGAGAAGACTCTTGAGAGTCCCTTGGACTGCAAGGAGATCCAACCAGTCCATTCTGAAGGAGATCAACCCTGGGACTTCTTTGGAAGGAATGATGCTAAAACTGAAGCTCCAGTACTTTGGGCACCTTATGCGAAGAGTTGACTCATTGGAAAAGACCGTGATGCTGGGAGGGATTGGGGGCAGGAGGAGAAAGGGACGACTGAGGATGAGATGGCTGGATGGCATCACAGACTCAATGGACGTGAGTCTGAGTGAACTCCTGGAGTTGGTGATGGACAGGGAGGCCTGGCGTACTGCGATTCATGGGGTCGCAAAGAGTCAGACACGACTGCGCGACTGAACTGAACTGAACCAGAGATCAAATTGTCAACATCTGCTGGGTCATAGAAATAGCAAGAAAATTCCAGAGAAAATATCTACTTCTGCTTCATTATGCTAAAACCTTTGACTGTGTGGATCAAACTGGAAAATTCTTCAAGAGATGAAAATATCAAGTCACCTTACCTGCCTCCTGAGATACCTATATGCAGGTCAAGAAGCAACAGACATGTAGAACCAGACATGGAACAATGGACCAGTTCAAAATTGGGAAAGGAGTATATCAAGGACTATATTGTCACCATGCTTTTTTTGTAATGATGGTTTTAGTAATTTATTGTGGACATGATTTGACTTCTGAATGCATCTCTTTTCATCAGAGATACATAGTCAGTATTAATAGATGAAATATACATCAAGATTCTACTTCTAAATAATATGAATTTGGGCTATAGTGTGTGTATCTAGGGGCTTCCCTGATAACTCAGATGTTAAGGAATCTGTCTACAATGAAGGAGGCCTGGGTTTGATCCCTGAGTTGGAAAGGTCCTTTGGAGGAGGGCATGGAAACTCACTCCAGTATTCTTGCCTAGAGAATTCCCTTGGACAGTGGAGCCTGGCAGGCTACAGTCCAAGGGGTCACAAAGAGTCAGATTTGACTGAGCAACTAGACACAGCACACAGTGTGCACCTATAGACTTAATAAAACTATTTCTCATAAACTGCTAATTGTTAAAGTTGGATTATGGATCAATTCAGTTCAGTTCAGTCGCTCAGTTGTGTCCGACTCTTTGTAACCCCATGAACTGCAGCACGCCAGACCTCCCTGTCCATCATCAACCCCCAGAGTCCACCCAAACCCACATCCATTGAGTCGGTGATGCCATCCAACCATCTCATCCTCTGTCGTCCCCTTCTCCTCCTGCCCTCAATCTTTCCCAGCACCAGGGTCTTTTCAAATGGATAATTGAATTTATTATTTCCTATTCTCTCAATAATTGTATACAGTTGAAGTTGTCAATATGAAAGAGTTACAAAAAGATAATGTCTGTAATTCACTAGAGGACATTATATATATTTTAGAATACTATGAGTTCATAAGAAAACATACCTTCCCATCTCCAAAATTTATATATACATACACACACATATATACACAAGTCATTGGGTAGAACTAAAGATGTTAGGATAGTAACAATTACTCTGAACATTGATAACTAAAAAGAAGTAAATATTTATCTTGCTTTTGCCTGATAATCCTACCTCAGGGATTTCTTTTTTTAATATAAATTTATTTATTTTAATTGGAGGTAAATTACTTTACAATATTGTATTGGTTTTGCCATACATCAACATGAATCCGCCATGAGAATTCTAGCTAATAGATGCAAAAGAGATGACAGAATTAGAAAAACCACCACTTTGCAACCCATAGTAAAAGAGTTGATTCAAGTAATGGTCATCAAATAACAGTAAACTACTAAGTGAAATTCCCTGAGGGAATTTGCAATGACAGAATCTCACTGTTATTATCTATTAATTACTGATCAATATTAGTGTCACTAAAGTGAGACATGTCTTCCCTCATACAATGTAGACAGTGATGAATTTATGAAAATACACATTCATCCTGAACTTCATCAGAGTTTTCAGGTCCACATTTCAGTTGATAGATAATATAGTCATGATAAACTGTTTCAGTTACACCATGAATGTACAGCAGCACACCTTACTTGTATTCCTTAACAAACCAGTGACATAAGAAAAGTAGGAGTAGAGGGAGGACACTATCTTAATAAAGATGGACAGGGAGGCCTGCGTGCTGCGATTCATGGGGTCGCAAAGAGTTGGACACGACTGCGCGACTGAACTGAACTGAAATGGACTTCATTATTAACAACCTAAGTATCAATACTTAGCACTTAAGTATTAACAATACCATGAGCGGACACCAGTTAAACACTCATTTGAACAAACCAAAGGTAAACAAATTATATTAGAGAGATTTGAATATAAATTTGGTATTAGACCAAAGGAACTGGAGTTTATCATTTTAAATATGCATGTTTAAATATCTTAATGTTAAATGACATCTGACATTTGCTATAAAATATTTCAGAAAAAACCTTAGAATTAAATGAGAATGTAAAAATAAAGAATTAGAATTAGATAACTGGTACATAGGGTATTTTGTATCTTTTATTTTGGGGTATGTTTAGAAATTTTCATAATAAACAGTTTAAAAAATGACTGAAATACAAAATTTGATGTGATTTAAAATCAACTAAAATAGGCTAGACGTGTAAAAATCAGTCCACAACACTTTGCTAATGAAGCCATTAATCCTTACATCCAATTCCTAAAACATATACACACATATATAAATCCAGGGCTGTGTCTAATTTTACCAGCTCACCAAAGTTAAGGAGGAGAGTAAATCACCACTGCCCTGTGGCTAATGATTTAAAATTTGACATTTGTGGTAAAGAAGAGGCAAGAAGTCAGAAAATATGTGCCCTAAAAGAATTCTTTTTACCCTAAATAAACACAATTCATACAAGCAAAAGGAAAAAGGAATTATTCAATGACCTAAAATATACAAGAGAAAACCAGTGTGCGCATGCATACACGGAATATGCGTGACCCAGGCAATGTCTTTGTGAGGCAAGCATTCCTTTTCACCGGAGTCAAGACAGATCTGAGGAATCAGTTGACAAGATCCTTTTTATTTCTTCTTAGTTTTTAAGTAGTAGAACTCTTTTTTTTCCCCTCTCCATCAAACAGAAATTTGTGACACACAAGAATGTGAGAGAGAGCTCAGACTATGGAGCTAGAAATCATGAGTTTCTGCTCTTCTCTGCCTCTTATGAGCTGGCTAAGGCTTAAATTCTTTATCTACATAGTGGGTATAATAACAAATAATTTATTGTTTTGTAAGGGCTAAATAATAAGCCCAGTGCCTGATACATCATAAGCCTTCAATGACAGAGTGCTCATAAAAATAACTTCTTTAGCAGGCATCTCTTTAGATTTTGCCTGCATGGAACACATTCCTCCTTCCTCTGGTGCCAGCATCCTGATTTTCCTTTGGAAACCTCCCTTTCTACACTTCTTATTGTTGGATCCTCTTATCCCACTCCAGGGATAGGCATGAGTTCCAGGCTTGATCCATTCATCTTCTATTGTGTAGCAGGGTTTCCCAAATTCAACACTATTAAATGTGGAAATGAATAATTCTTTACTATGGGGGACTGGCTTGTGCACTGTATGTTTAGCAGCCTCCCTGTCTTCCAACTATTGATTCCAGTAGCAAACTTGAGCTGTGATAACCAAAACTGTCCTCAAGTATTCCCAAACATACAAAACTGAAATCCACTGGACAATGTGATTGACTCAGGGACAGGAAATGTAACTCAATTTGGTCCAATCAGAGTCAATCATTGGAATACCAAATAGGAGATGCACTCCTTCCCTGGGTTTGCTAAGCTAGGGGGGTTGCCAGATTGGAACTATAATGGACTTTTTGCCAGGATGTGGCAAAATCTTTCTTGAAATTAAAAAAAGACTGAGTCAAGAGATGGAGAGAGAAAGGAAAAAAAAAAATTAGTCCTGGTAATCTTTAAAAGCCTGTATCCAGCCGTTTCTGAAGCAAGATGTCTCTGGTCTTTTTTTTTTTCAGTAACAAAAAACCATGAATTCCCTTAGTTCCTAAGTCAGTTTGAATTGGGTTTGAAGAACTTGCAAACTCAAGGCTAGCTGTATTATAACTGCAGGGTTGGAGCAGGAACTGAGATTCAGTATTATGTGAGGCAAGTTGAAATGAGAGGCTTTTAACATTTTTGTCCTATACATCCTTTAGATATAAACATACTTTTATACCTAATTTCAGAAGACTCAGGGACAGCTCCCCAAAGTCCTAAATTTCAGGTGTGAATTAGAGAACTTGATGTTCTAAAAGACTGGCTCTGATGCTAGCATATGGCCTAATAGATTCAGACATTTAATTATGTCTCTAACACTTCTTTCTCAAAGATAGAGAACAAGTGTACAAAGCTATCTTTGGATGTCTCCAGAGTCCCCCATTCTCAGTGTCAATGCCTGGAGATGATCAGGACGAGAGAGAGATCGTCTATCTCTGTTGTATTAAACAGAAAGAGACAGTCTTACTCCTGGCACTAATAATTATTGCCTGCCACACTATAAACGCTTTAGCAGAGGGAGTCTCACTAAGCATTCTTTGGACTCCTAGCAGAGACCACACCGCGTGACACTGCAGCTGCAAACAGCACAGCCAAGTAAATACAGCTCCCCGGGAGTAGTAGTGGTATGCCCTATTTCTGCTCACCTTGAGCAATGACGAAGCCTCGAGATTTTCTCTCTTTTCTGCTAAAGAATTGGAGCATCAAATAGGAGGCCTCCTCAGCTTCCCACTCTGGGAAGAGCCTGGGGATTTACCAAACAGCTCAAGGTAATATTCGGCTTCACCTTTGAAATGGGTCCTTTTCCTCATTCCCTGCTGGTTCCAGTGGACACTCTTACACTATGGTTTTTGTGAAAACGATTGTCAGCTGTTTCAAGCACAGGTTACAGACCCCACTTCAGGGCCGGGCTTCTGAGTTCCTTATTGTCACCGCACATATTTCCATTATGTGGCTTATTGTTATATCTTTGTGATCTAAGTTTAAAACACCTTGTTTAAGCACTAGCTCACCTGTAATGTCCTCCGTTTCCCCATCTCTTCAAGGGTAACTGGTTGGACTGGGTAACCTCCACATACCTGTGGTACAGTGCCAAGGGCAGAGTGGCAGGGCAGCCACGGAGCTCTAACTGTGCCAGCAGCTCGGTAAAGTGCTCCCTATGCTTTATCCCCATGTTTGGCATATAACATTGTATACGTTTAAGATGTATATGTTGATTTGATACATTTATATATTGTAGCAAAACTGCCATTATAGTGTTAGCTAACACCTCTACACACCACATAATTATCTTACTATTACCATTTGATTCTTATCACAACCCAGTGTGGTAGGTAATGATGTTATGCACTTTTTGGAGGAAACTGAGGCACACTGATGGTAAATGACTTGTTTGAAGCTACATAATGAAGAGATAAGGAGCCAAGTCCTTAAGGTAGACCACTTTCTCACCCTCTGGAGTGGCATCACTGGCACGAACTGAGATTTTGATCTCTACTGTCACTTCTTGTCCCAGAACTGCCTTTAAGCTTTGCCATGAAGATCAGCCTGACTTTAGGCAGCATCTTTAGCTAAACACTCCAAAGGATGGCTCTCTGCAAGGAGTACCTATAACACTAACATCAGGCGTCTGGAGGACCAAAGCTTTTAGCCTGCTGCGAGTATCCTGGATGATCACTGACTTTTATTTACTTCCATTTAGTTATAATTAACCTACAACATTATATTAGTTTCAGATGTCTAACACAATGGTTTGATATTTTTATACATTGTGGAGTGATCACCACAGTAAGTCCATCACCATACAAAATTGTTACAATATTATTGACTATATTCCCTAGGGGTACATTACATTCCCATCACTTACTGGTTTTGCAGCTTAGAGTTTTTGCCTCTTAATCCCCTTCACCTATTTCATCTGTGCTCCCTGCTCCAGCAACCACTAGCTTGTTCACTGTATCTAAGAGTTTGTTTCCATTAGCTTTTAAAATGTGGCTTGAATCCAAAGTATGGTGGGAAACTCATAATCTTCCTCATGGCCACTGGTTTCTTATGAAGATCATATTTCTCCTGGTTGATTCTTATTCAGAATCCTTGCTTCCATTTATTAGCTTTTGTATATCTCTTTTTATGGTTATTTCCTTTTCTTTAATCTTCATAAAACAAATGTTGAACATAGCTTTTCCCCTTTAATATCCTTATATCATCTAAGCACTTTCTATGATAGTCTTTATTTTTTAAGATTCAGGATAAAAGGAGAGGAATTTGTAGCATCTTATTAACTTTTGAGTCTCTTTAAATGGTAATGATTTGGCAGGAGACAGCATAGTTTTCAGAGTAATCCATCCTATAAGACTGACATTGATAACCTGACATACTGTACAATGGTCTGTTAAAACATCAAAACAATGCAATGACAAAGCTAGGCTAAACCACATGTGTCCCATGGGAAGGGAATACAATTCTTCTAATTACCTAAACCATGTCTACCCTCTTCAGTCTTCTGACTAAAAGCTTTGGTGGTGTTACCCGGATATAGAAATGAAGCTAAATAAAATGCACAAAAGTTACTGATTTTCTCTGGGGCAACATTGCATCTGCATCTAAGAACGCATTCCAGAAATTCAGTTGGTAAAAACAAAGGCAATCTATACACAGAATTTGTTATTCTTCAACATCCTAACCTACTAAAAAAATGACAGCTTCTATATCTGTTGCTTTGTCAAATTTTCATCTCATCAGTGCAATAAGTATGACTTTCATTTATTTATATGTTATTCTCAAAGAATGGCATTTGAGTTGCTGGTGGAGGAGGGGTGTATTAGATGGCATTTTGGTCAAGGGATTGTAGAATGCCATAATTGTGCCCCAAATTATAGCCTGTTTTCTTTTTATGAGGTTCTTAGTAGAACTACAAATGGCAAAAAATAAATCCAAGTATCCCTTTGAGATGATGCTAAAACCCTAGAAGTGGTGGTTTCTGGAGAAACGCCTCATAGCATCCAGCTTCTATGAAGACACAAGGTGACTCCATTCCTTCCTGGTGAATGATACCCAACAAATGGCTTATCATCTGACCAAATTACCCCCTTCTTGGTTTTGAAAGGAAGGACATGAGAAAGGATTCCCCTGATATATGAGAAGAGGAAAACATTTCTTCTTAGCCCTATAGTCACCTCTGCTATTGCCCTTCCTACAGTCTTTCCCCAAAAAGGAATATGAAACACATGTGTGACCTAAGATAAATCCATTTTAATTTATTCTCATCATCTTGTTCTTCAGTCATTTTTCCTACCAGTGAAGAAGGAATTAGGCCAATAAGAACACAGTTCAGTTCAGTCACTCAGTCGTGTCCGACTCTTTGCAACCCCATGAATCGCAGCACGCCAGGCCTCCCTGTCCATCACCAACTCCCGGAGTTCACTCAGACTCACGTCCATTGAGTCCGTGATGCCATCCAGCCATCTCATCCTTGGTCATCCCCTTCTCCTCCTGCCCCCAATCCCTCCCAGCATCAGGGTCTTTTCCAATGAGTCAACTCTTCGCATGAGGTGGCCAAAGTACTAGAGCTTCAGTTTTAGCATCATTCCTTCCAAAGAAATCCCAGGGTTGATCTCCTTGCAGTCCAAGGGACTCTCAAGAGTCTTCTCCAACACAACAGTTCAAAGGCATCAATTCTTCTGCGCTCACCTTCTTCACAGTCCAACTCTCATGTCCATACATGACCACAGGAAAAACCATAGCCTTGACTAGATGGACCTTAGTCGGCAAAGTAATGTCTCTGCTTTTGAATATACTATCTAGGTTGGTCATAACTTTTCTTCCAAGGAGTAAGCATCTTTTAATTTCATGGCTTCAGTCACCATCTGCAGTGATTTTTGGAGCCCAAAAAGATAAAATCTGACACTGTTTCTACTGTTTCCCCATCTATTTCCCATGAAGTGATGGGACCAGATGCCATGATCTTCGTTTATTACAAAATATCTCAAGTAGTAAGATATAAATTTTGAAACATCAGACATAATGGATGAACATGGAGGAATAGTTTCTCAAGCTGTATTTTAATACTGAATAATGTATTCTGGGCAGCTGTGAACAAGCCACTCGCTGGTAGGCAATGTTGTTTTGAGGTTCCATTCCCAATATTGTATGTGATTAATAAGCACGGAGAAATTCAATTCAAACCAAGTGTTCTGCATGTTAAAAGTGAGACCCACACATATACCATGGAAATGAGTTATAAATGAGACAGTACCACCAACTAAGTTTGTAAATGAGTTATTACCATCAATTTGAAGCTTTTAAAAAGCTTTTATATTCAGATTTTTTGGCTTTAAAAGGTCTATTAAGGATATAAAAATATGTTCATGCAACATAGCCATGACCAAAAGATGCTATTGAATTTTCTTTCTAGTTTTTTGCATACATGCATGGAGATGAAATATGATTACAAATAAACTGGCCCAGGGTAGAGCAGAGAAGTAGAGGAAATTAAGTTTGGTGAGCTCTCAACCTCTTCAAATTTTTTGCCTTCTCTGTGGGCTTGTGCTATCATCTTTTTTTTTTTTTTTTTGCTCTCAGGAAAAGCTCTGAAATAAGTCATTTCCAGGAAGTCTAAGTTTTGGTCCCTTCATTTCCTATCCATGGGGGAATTTTATGTCTTTCAGATTCTGAATTTGTAGCTTATTAAACTACTTCCAGCACCAAAAAGAGATGGAGAAGTTTTTTTGGGTAGAAAGATTTTCTTACTAAGATATTTAAATAAAAAGGGCTTTTTACTTCACCCAGTTTCAGTCCTGTTGGTATATCCCAAAGAATTTTCCTATGGGAGCTCAAAACAATACATTACCCCAGAGTGACAAGATATTATCTTGCCATTTTATACCTTTGAGAAACAAAGATGAACAGAACAGAGATCAAAGATGAACAGAACAGAGTTGTCAATAGCCTTGTAAATACAGCATTTATTCTTGAACACCTCTGGCTAATTATTTTATTCAGAGTTCAAGCGATGATGCCATCCAGCCATCTCATCCTCGGTCGTCCCTTTCTCCTCCTGCCCCCAATCCCTCCCAGCATCAGGGTCTTTTCCAATGAGTCAACTCTTCACATAAGGTGCCCAAAGTACTGGAGCTTCAGTTTTAGCATCATTCCTTCCAAAGAAATCCCAGGGTTGATCTCCTTCAGAATGGACTGGTTGGATCTCCTTGCAGTCCAAGGGACTCTCAAGAGTCTTCTCCAACACCACAGTTCAAAAGCATCAATTCTTCTGCGCTCAGCCTTCTTCACAGTCCAACTCTCATGTCCATACATGACCACAGGAAAAACCATAGCCTTGACTAGATGGACCTTAGTCGGCAAAGTAATGTCTCTGCTTTTGAATATACTATCTAGGTTGGTCATAACTTTTCTTCCAAGGAGTAAGCATCTTTTAATTTCATGGCTTCAGTCACCATCTGCAGTGATTTTTGGAGCCCAAAAAGATAAAATCTGACACTGTTTCTACTGTTTCCCCATCTATTTCCCATGAAGTGATGGGACCAGATGCCATGATCTTCGTTTATTACAAAATATCTCAAGTAGTAAGATATAAATTTTGAAACATCAGACATAATGGATGAACATGGAGGAATAGTTTCTCAAGCTGTATTTTAATACTGAATAATGTATTCTGGGCAGCTGTGAACAAGCCACTCGCTGGTAGGCAATGTTGTTTTGAGGTTCCATTCCCAATATTGTATGTGATTAATAAGCACGGAGAAATTCAATTCAAACCAAGTGTTCTGCATGTTAAAAGTGAGACCCACACATATACCATGGAAATGAGTTATAAATGAGACAGTACCACCAACTAAGTTTGTAAATGAGTTATTACCATCAATTTGAAGCTTTTAAAAAGCTTTTATATTCAGATTTTTTGGCTTTAAAAGGTCTATTAAGGATATAAAAATATGTTCATGCAACATAGCCATGACCAAAAGATGCTATTGAATTTTCTTTCTAGTTTTTTGCATACATGCATGGAGATGAAATAGATTACAAATAAACTGGCCCAGGGTAGAGCAGAGAAGTAGAGGAAATTAAGTTTGGTGAGCTCTCAACCTCTTCAAATTTTTTGCCTTCTCTGTGGGCTTGTGCTATCATCTTTTTTTTTTTTTTTTTGCTCTCAGGAAAAGCTCTGAAATAAGTCATTTCCAGGAAGTCTAAGTTTTGGTCCCTTCATTTCCTATCCATGGGGGAATTTTATGTCTTTCAGATTCTGAATTTGTAGCTTATTAAACTACTTCCAGCACCAAAAAGCAGATGGAGAAGTTTTTTTGGGTAGAAAGATTTTCTTACTAAGATATTTAAATAAAAAGGGCTTTTTACTTCACCCAGTTTCAGTCCTGTTGGTATATCCCAAAGAATTTTCCTATGGGAGCTCAAAACAATACATTACCCCAGAGTGACAAGATATTATCTTGCCATTTTATACCTTTGAGAAACAAAGATGAACAGAACAGAGATCAAAGATGAACAGAACAGAGTTGTCAATAGCCTTGTAAATACAGCATTTATTCTTGAACACCTCTGGCTAATTATTTTATTCAGAGTTCAAGCGACTGAGTAGCAGAAAAGAATTATCTGTGATGCTGAAACATATCAGTAAGCCCAACTGCTACTCATTTTTTTTTTTTTTTTATCCTGATGAGATGGATTTCCATAAAAAAAATCTTTTGGACCAAAGTTCTAGAATAAATGGTTTGTGCCATCTAAACAGATGATTAGATGATTTATAGTATTTATTATCTAATAATGATTTTTATTATTCCCAGTCAACAAGAATGCGCCTCAGAGAGGAATTTAGTTTCCTTTTATCTCGCCAAATTCCAATGTACAAGTTCCTAGGTTCCATAGTGACAGATGACAAATAACAGCTTGTGTTTAGTCAGTGAAGCCCAGATAATTTAAGTTTCTTGAGTGCAGTTGTTAAACATGACCTTAATCAAAGAAACCACTAAATCAGTAACCAAGTTGTCATAATTAGGCAAGCATCCATTGTCATTGCACCGTTTTTAATCCATTAGGCATATCATATTTTCTACAATTCTGAATTCCGAGAGAGGGAATGGAGAAGGCAATGGCACCCCACTCCAGTACTCTTGCCTGGAAAATCCTATGGATGGAGGAGCCTGGTAGGCAGCAGTCCATGGGGTCACTAAGAGTCGGACATGACTGAGCGACTTCACTTTGACTTTTCACTTTCATGCATTGGAGAAGGAAATGTCAGCCCATTCCAGTATTCTTGCCTAGAGAATCCCAGGGATGGGAGAGCCTGGTGGGCTGCCGTCTATGGGGTCGCACACAGTCGGACACGACTGAAACAACTTAGCAGCAGCAGAGAGGGAAAAAAAAATGCACCTCCTGGATGGAATCAGCATTGAGCTTGAGCGTTGGAAAATACATTGCCAAGGGATCAGATAATTAGTTTCCACATAGTATCCCCATTACAACAGTCCCAGAGGCTACATATTAGAGACACTGTATTGTCTGACAGCTTGAAAGTATTTAAGAGCATTTCTTTGGGACAAGGAATACCTTGATTCAAACTTTATTTCCCTCAGTTACTATCTGCATGTATTGGTTAGGGTAACACTAGTTGCCGTGATAAACAAACCCTCAAGATCTCAGTGGTTTAATACAAAGAAGTATACTGTTCTCTTATTAAAAGGCCAAAACTATAATTCCTGATTGGTTAATAGCTATCCTTCAAGAAGTGATTCAAATTTTGAGGCTCACTCATACTGTGATTTTTGCCATTCTTGAAAATAGCTTCCAGAGTTTATGGTAGAAGGAGGAAGAAACCTGAAGGATTGTGTTGGGATATTAACTACAAGTCCAACCTAGAAGGGGTACTCTTCATTTTTCTAAAAATGCATTGGCTAGAGCTCAATATCATGGCCACAGCCAAGAATAAAAGAAAGCTGGAAAATCTACACTGATAGTGTTTTCAGAGAAAAAGATGAAGTAGTTATGAGGTAGCCAGGCTCTGTCACTCTGAGCGATGTATGTATTATGCAATACTTGATCTCTTCGCAGATTTTCCTCATCCACAAATGAAGTTAAAAATGCCAGTAAACACTAAATTGTTCTAACATTATCACAGTGTTCTGCAAATAGAAGTAGTGGTTATTGTATATAACATTACATATACATGTTATCGCATATAACATGTATACAATAACATTTCACTGAACATTTTCTCTACATTGAGAAAGGTTTATCACTTTTCATATTTTGATTATTCAACATCAAACATTTATTCACAAGTCAATTACAAGAATGAATGACTCCTCCATCCTTACCCTAGCTAGATTCAAGAAAAGCAAGAAATTTTAAAATGATTCAATAGCAAAGGGCACAGAATTTATACATATTCAAATCAAATGCAGAAGAAGGGGAAAAAGTCTTAAAACCAACTAAAGTAGAATATCCTTCTAAAAATGAAAAAGGCTTGAACAATTTTGCTGGAAATTGCTATCACCTACTTACAATAGGCATTGCGAAGATTCTATGTAAAGAAAATCATAATGCTTTTGTCAGAATTTCTTCCTCCACTTCTAAATTTCTTCATATCCTTTGGAAAAGGTTTTTTTTTTTTTTTTTTTTAATTGACATTCCTACCTGCTGAACTCAGAGAAACTAAAATGTTAGACTTTTTTTTTTTTTCCTCAAAATTACCATCAGGTGAAGACTAGTTAATTGAGCCCCTCATTTTATGTCAATACACACAAACCATTGACATAATTCTGATCAGTTAAAAATAGCTCCATAATATATTTTTAATTCAAAGTAGATTCTACAATGGCTACTGGTGAGACTGGCTTATAAATCATGAAGGGCTATCACTGCACATTTTTCTCCAGTAAGAAAGAATTGTACACCCTGATGAGTATGGACAAGTTATGTTTTCTTTAGGGGATAAATTCTTTCAGCTTCGATCAGAAAAAAGTTAATCCTTGGCTTGTTTTTATGGATGATTTGCACTGGCCCTTGGGACAGAATCTCTCAGAAAGACTGATGGATCCATGAGTTAGCAATACTTTATCAATCTAAAGTAGTATAACAAAAGTAGATTCTACAATGGCTACTGGTGAGACTGGCTTATAAATCATGAAGGGCTATCACTGCACATTTTTCTCCAGTAAGAAAGAATTGTACACCCTGATGAGTATGGACAAGTTATGTTTTCTTTAGGGGATAAATTCTTTCAGCTTCGATCAGAAAAAAGTTAATCCTTGGCTTGTTTTTATGGATGATTTGCACTGGCCCTTGGGACAGAATCTCTCAGAAAGACTGATGGATCCATGAGTTAGCAATACTTTATCAATCTAAAGTAAGTATAACACAACAGGGAAGATATAGCTACCAAAATGGATCAAAAATGGAAAACACTGGAAATAAGACCATGTTGACACACTTCAGAAGAAGAGTTCTTGCTTGGGGAGATGCTAAGACAAACTGTTATTGCTAAGGAAGTTAGATGGTATAACTCTGGGCAAAACATAAGGATGACATTGAAAATTATATCTGAAACATAAATACTCAGCTCAAATAATCCATAAGGAGGCTAGAAGGCAGAGACTTGAATGTGTAGAGTCATGTCACTGAGCCCATCCTTAAGCCTTGGTAAGTGGACAAGTCACTGATACAGTTAATAATTATCTCTTCAGTCTTATCATTTCCCTCTCCTTCCAGTCAGCTCTAAACTCCTGTTAAAACTGAAATACTTGCAGCTCCAACAGTTTTCTAATTTTCTACACTATTGCACTGATATTCCTCTAAGCACAGACCCAGACCTTCCTTCTTCCCCTGGTTAACTTTTTAAAAATTTTATTTATTTTTAATTGGATGATAATTGCTTTAGAGAATGTAGTGTTGGTTTCTGCCATACATCAACATGAATCAGCCATAGGTATACATATAACCCCTCCCTCTTCAACCTGCCTCCCACCACTCACCCCATCCCACTCCTCTAGGTTGTCACAGAGCACTGAGTTTGAGCTCCCTGAATCACACTGCAAATTTCCATGTAAAATAGATACCCCAGGTAACTCTCAGTCATCCTACGGAATTTTTTCTGGCTGATGCTTTCTATTAGACCTTTGACCGTGCACTAGGAGCACCTATGGACACACCAGCTGTGATGGATATTGCAGAAGAATGGCCAAGAGGAGCTACCCCACCGCCGAGGCCAGGGAGGCGGCCGAGAGGAGCTACCCACATCCGAGGCCAGGGGCGGCGGCTGAGAGGAGCTACCCCACGTCGAGGTCGGCAGCCAAGAGTGCCAGGCTCTGACAGCACAGGAGGGCCGAGAGGACAAATCCATGTTCAAGGTCAGGAGGGGCAGCGGTGAAGAGATACCCCTCGTCCAAGGTAAGGAGCAGTGGCTGCACTTTGCTGGAGCAGCTGTGAAGAGATACTGCACGTCCAAAGTAAGAGAAACCCAAGTAAGAGGGTAGGTGTTGTGAGAGGGCATCAGAGGGTAGACACACTGAAACCATACTCACAGAAAACTAGTCAATCTATTACATGACCACAGCCTTGTCAAACTCAATGAAACTAAGCCATGCTGTGTGGGGCCACCCAAGACAGGCGGGTCATGGTGGAGAGGTCTGACAGAATGTGGCCCACTGGAGAAGGGAACAGCAAACCACTTCAGTATTCTTGCCTTGAGAACCCCACGAACAGTATGAAAATGCAAAATGATAAGACACTGAAAGAGGAACTCCCCATGTCGGTAAATGTCCAATATGCTACTGGAGATCAGTGGGGAAATAACTCCAGAAAGAATGAAGGGATGGAGCCAAAGCAAAAACGATACCCAGTTGTGGATGTGACTAGTGATAGAGGCAAGGTCCGATGCTGTAAGAACAATATTGCATAGGAACCTGGAATGTTAGGTCCATGAATCAAGGCAAATTGGAAGTGGTCAAACAGGAGATGGCAAGAGTGAACGTCGACATTCTAGAAATCAGAAAACTAAAATGGACTGGTATGGGTGAATTTAACTCAGATGACCATTATATCTACTACTGCAGGCAGGAATCCCTTGAAAGAAATGGAGTACAGCCAAAGATGGATAAGCTCTATACAGTCAGCAAAAACAAGACCAGGAGCTGACTGTGGCTCAGATCATGAACTCCTTATTGCCAAATTCAGACTTAAATTGAAGAGAGTAGGGAAAACCACTAGACCATTCAGGTATGACCTAAGTCAAATCCCTTGTGATTATACAGTGGAAGTGAGAAATATATTTAAGGGACTAGATCTGATAGATAAAGTGCCTGATGAACTATGGATGCAAGTTCGTGACATTGTACAGGAGACAGGGATCAAGACCATCCCCATGGAAAAGAAATGCAAAAAAGCAAAATAGCTGCCTGGAGAGGCCTTACAAATAACTGCAAAAAAAGAGGGGCGAAAAGCAAAGGAGAAAAGGAAAGATATAAGCATCTGAATGCAGAGTTCCAAAGAATAGCAAGAAGAGATAAGAAAGCCTTCTTCAGCGATCAATGCAAAGAAATACAGAAAAACAATAGAATAAGAAAGACTAGAGATCTCTTCAAGAAAATTAGAGATACCAAGGGAACATTTCATGCAAAGATGTGCTCGATAAAAGACAGAAATGGTATGGATCTAACAGAAGCAGAAGATATTAAGAGGTGGCAAGAATACACAGAAGAACTGCAAAAAAGATCTTCATGACCCAGATAATCACGATGGTGTGATCACTCACCTAGAGCCAGACATTCTGGAATGTGAAGTCAAGTGGGCCTTAGAAAGCAACACTACAAACAAAGCTAGTGAAGGTGATGGAATTCCAGTAAAGCTATTTCAAATCCTAAAAGATGATGCTGTGAAAGTGCTCCACTCTATATGCCAGCAAATTTGGAAAACTCAGCAGTGGCCACAGGACTGGAAAAGGTCAGTTTTCATTACAATCCCAAAGAAAGGTAATGTCAAAGAATGCTCAAACTACCGTACAATTGCACTCATCTCAAACGCTAGTAAAATAATGCTTAAAATTCTCCAAGCTAGGCTTCAGCAATATGTGAACCGTGAACTTCCAGATGTTCAAGCTGGTTTTATAAAAGGCAGAGAAACCAGAGATCAAATTGCCAACATCCACTGGTACCGGAAGCCAGCATGAGGAATCCCACCCGTGACAAGGTCATGCAGAAGAGAACTTGATGGGCAAGGACAATTCGGGTCTCAGGGTTTCCCCCTGATATTTCCTGAGCATGTACCCCCAAAATAAGAAGCTGCCTGCTTTTCCACTCTTCTGACATTCTCTGGAAAAAGTCAACTCAGGGTTGTGGTCTTCTGCATTTGAAAGGAGTGTTTCAGCTCAATCTCCTCTGATAATGCTCTAACTTAAATGCTCTAACTTGCCTAACAGGTTCCCCGGACTTTTTAAAGCTTGTGAATTGCTTACAGCCCCCAACTGCGAGGGGCACAAAGCTTAAGTGTCTTAAAGTTACAGAGCCTTTTCTAAGAGCTAAAAAACATATTGGTGACAGGATTTCACTGTTGACTCAATGATTGCTGCCAGACCTCCATATTCTTTATCTTTTAGGCACCTGGGAGGATGTTAATCAATGTAAATGGGATATGGAAAAAGATATATAGTAGTTTTGATGTTAGCAACGCTAGAATTTTGAGTTAATTACTTTTCTTTTGTTATAAACCACTGTACCCCTTTTACTTGTTACAAATTACTGCGAGGGGCACAAAGCTTAAGTGTCTTAAAGTTACAGAGCCTTTTCTAAGAGCTAAAAAACATATTGGTGACAGGATTTCACTGTTGACTCAATGATTGCTGCCAGACCTCCATATTCTTTATCTTTTAGGCACCTGGGAGGATGTTAATAATGTAAATGGGATATGGAAAAAGATATATAGTAGTTTTGATGTTAGCAACGCTAGAATTTTGAGTTAATTACTTTTCTTTTGTTATAAACCACTGTACCCCTTTTACTTGTTACAAATTGCTGTATCTTTGCTATGTAAAAATGTAACTTTATTTAGTGTTTTTTGAGACTGGCACCAGACTTTGGAAAGATTAACACAAATGAGTCTTCTGGTTAATAAACCCTTATCAGAAAAAAGGCTGTAAAATGATAATTGGCCTTTTGGCTGGAAGATGATGTAACTCACCTAAGACTTGTGTATACAATTGGGTATGCAGAGAAAAAAGCCTGGTTTTGGGGCTGCTAATGCTGCATAATTTTGTATTACCCATTGATCTCTATGTACAATCAAAAAAGGTATAAAAAGCCTTTCTAGACAATAGGGGCCGGGCTAGTCATTGGAAGGACTGATTTCCCCCGTGTCTCTCTTTACTCTTAATTTCAGGCTGAATTCCCATCTGGGGCATGGAGGCTTGCCATGTCTACTTACTTGTCCTGGCTTTTAAGTTCCACGCAAGAGGGAGTCCAAGGTGGGGCACCCCCCGATATTCAAGAGGATGCCAGTGGCCTAACGTAGATGGTGCAAACTTCTTGTCTCAAAGTTTTATTAGTTCTCCGCATAAACCAAGTTATTCAGCCTTCTTTTCTCCACTAAACTTTCCTATTAGACTATTATTTTCTAATCTAATATTTCTAAATAATTGAGTTTTTTCCTCGCCTATCCGTCTCTCCTTCAAATCACCCTGGATCCACCGGGGCTGGACCCTGGCACGCTGGATCATGGAAAAAGCAAGAGAGTTCCAGAAAAACATCTACTTCTGCTTTATTGACTATGCCAAAAGCCTTTGACTGTGTGGATCACAATAAACTGTGGAAAATTCTGAAAAGATGGGAATACCAGACTACCTGACCTACCTCTTGAGAAACCTATATGCAGGTCAGGAAGCAACAGTTAGAACTGGACATGGAACAACAGACTGGTAGAGTTGCCTATATGCAGTTGTTAAGTTTTATCCCCCTGGAGTTTAGAGAATACATTATCTTGCTAGTGAGTTCTCTCAGTATCTTGTAAATTGCTACGTACATAGTAGAGCTTGATAACCTTGTTGAATACATAAATGAATGAAGAGTGAGGTCTGCCCTCCCATTTGCCCTGGTAGGTATCTCAGTTGTAATGTCTTCCTGAGACTCTACTATGCATCAGACCCATTGCCTTGGCTGTATAAAACTTGATGTCTTTTGAGATCTCCATCAAGGTGACAGATAAATTAGTCTGAAATAGCAAGAACTGTGTAATGGTTTGGTGGTTATTTGACTTGAAAAGCTATTCTCTCCCCTGTCCCTTGCTTAGACAAATACTTATGTCTTTTAATGATATATTTCTTATTTCTCAAAAGCCTTCTTACCCTAATCTTGCAGAGCATAAATAATTTATGTCTACAAAAATATGCTATCATCTAGAGATGAAAACTGCTACATAAATAGAAAACCCTGCACTATTATCTTTAGTTACCTTTAGAAGTTTTGTATCTGAAAAGTAAAATCAAATTATGCTTTTTAAAATGTTTTAAAATCAAATTAGTCTCCATTTCATATTTTTAACTCACCATTTGAAAGAGTGTTGGACCAGAAGGTTTTCCACCTACACCAAACTTGTGTACAAGATGCTACCCTGTGTTGCTGTCTAAATAATCTTTACAGAGATGAAAGGTTAATTACCAGCTGTTCTAATGATTTGTTGTTATTGATTTAAATGCTCCATTTGTTTCAATCACAGTTGTATGATTTTATGCTACAAAAATTCCCATTAACCTGCTAAAGAAATTACAGTCCCCCTTTCAAATAATGTTTCCTAAAGGTCTAAGGCAAAGGCAGAAAAAAAGTGAAAACAACTGGAAAGCTCCCTTAATAGAAAGTTTCCCATGGTTTGTGAATGATAATCACTCCCTGTGGGGGAAAATATCAACAAGATGAAGCATGTAATGCCATTATCTTGCATTTTCATTCTCCAAACAGGACCATGCATGTTTAAATTTCAACTTTACAACTGAGAAAAATGGGGAAATGGAACTTAAGTGACTGTCCAGGGATATAATCAAAAGTATGACTAGTTCTCTTAAGTTCTTGTGTTATTTTCTCAATAGTACACACACACACGCACACACACACACACACACACACGGACACTTACAAGCATTGAGAAAGAGAAACGTTTTAATTTCACTTTACATATGAAAGTGAAAGTGTTAGTCGCTCAGTCATGTCCGACTCTTTGTAACCACATGGACTGTAGCCCACCAGGCTCCTCCATCCAAAATGCCATTATCTTGCATTTTCATTCTCCAAACAGGACCATGTATGTTTAAATTTCAACTTTACAACTGAGAAAAATGGGGAAATGGAACTTAAGTGACTGTCCAGGGATATAATCAAAAGTATGACTAGTTCTCTTAAGTTCTTGTGTTATTTTCTCAATAGTACACACACACACGCACACACACACACACACACACACGGACACTTACAAGCATTGAGAAAGAGAAACGTTTTAATTTCACTTTACATATGAAAGTGAAAGTGTTAGTCGCTCAGTCATGTCCGACTCTTTGTAACCACATGGACTGTAGCCCACCAGGCTCCTCCATCCATGGGATTTTTCAGGCAAGAGTACTGGAATGGGTTGCCTTTTCCTTCTCCAGGGGATCTTCTCGATTCACACATCAAACCTAAGTCTCATGCATTGCAGGCAGACTCTTTACCTTCTGAGCCACCACGGAAGCTTTACATATACATAATATTTTTTTTTTGCTTATTGGGAAAGTAGCCATTTTTAAGTGTAGCAGAGTAACTTGGGGGGAATTATTCATGATCAAAATTCTTCTCTCTTTTTTTTAATGAAATGTAAGATAAGCTTTGAAGGGCTCTATGAAAGAGTAGATTTTTTTCAAGAAAGAAAGACTTAAGTATTGTACTAGGAGGCCCTGAGAATTCACTAGTTTCTACTAAACATGGGATTTAAAGCTTTGAAATCCTTTTTTTGCATAAAGTTGCTCTAAGATTTGCCATCAGGGTTATAACCAAAATCTGTTTCAGTGTGTCAGGTGCCACCAAGGTTTCTAGCAGCACTATTGCAGTAGCTAAAACGTGGAAACAACCTAAACACCCATCAACAGAAAAGTGGATAAAATAGATGTGATATACTCAATAGATACACACACACACACACACGCACACAATGGGAATATTATTCAGCCATAAAAAACAATGAAATAATGCCATTTGCAGCAACATGAATAGACCTAGACATTATCATATTAAGTGAAATAAACCAGAGAAAGACAAATATCATATATCACTCGTGTGAAATATAAAAAAATAATAATACAAATGAACTTATGTATAAACCAGAAATAGAGCCACAGACATAAAAAAACAAACTTATGGTTACCAAAGAGGAAAGGAGTGGGAAGGATAAACTAGGATTTTGAGATTAACATATACATACCACTATATATAAAATAGATAACCAAAAAGGACCTTTGTATAGCACAGAGAACAAAAGGGGTAAAGAATCCTTAAAAGTACACACACACACACACACACACACACACTGGGGTATGTAAATACACCCTACCGCTGGTAGCTCAGCTGGTAAAGAATCTGCCTGCAATGCAGGAGACCTGGGTTCGATCCTTGGGTTGGGAAGACCCCCTGGAGAAGGGAATGGCTATCCACTTTATATTCTGTCCTGGAGAATTCCCTGGACTGTATAGTCCATGGTGTCACAAAGAGTTGGACACAACTGAGTAACTTTCACTCACTCACTGTATAGATATATTATTTCAATCACTTTGCTGTATACCCGAAACTAACAAAACACTGTAAATCAACTAGACTTCGAAAAAAAAAAGGACCAGGTGCCATTTTACTTCTTGGTCTTACTTAAATATACCCTTTCTTCTCTTATTTATGCACTGCTTTCTTAAAAAAAAAAAAAAGTTATGTTCCTCGGAACATAGGGTTGTTGAGTGTCCTGGATGAACTATTCACAAAGCCCGTTGTACATGCCTAGCACAGTCGACTCTCCACAAATGGTAGTTGCTGTGTGTCACTATCAGCATTAAGTACTAACAGTCGGGGCTACACAGATCCTCACAGGAAAATGTCTGAAAAAAAAAAAAGGACCAGGTGCCATTTTACTTCTTGGTCTTACTTAAATATACCCTTTCTTCTCTTATTTATGCACTGCTTTCTTAAAAAAAAAAAAAAAGTTATGTTCCTCCTAGGAACATAGGGTTGTTGAGTGTCCTGGATGAACTATTCACAAAGCCCGTTGTACATGCCTAGCACAGTCGACTCTCCACAAATGGTAGTTGCTGTGTGTCACTATCAGCATTAAGTACTAACAGTCGGGGCTACACAGATCCTCACAGGAAAATGTCTGCATTGCAAGGTTGACTATAAAGTAGTGCAATTACATTATATCTTCTTTAAACTTACAATGTGGATAGATTTCAAGGACAACTCTTCATAAAATAGGGCCTTCGTTCTACATTTTTTGTAATGATTCTACTGTTACTCAAAACGTTACAGCACAGCATTGAGATCGAGCTGTCCTGTGCTGTTGTGCTGTCGCTTCAGTTGTTTTCGACTCTTTGAGACGCCATGAACCACAGCCCATCAGGCTCCTCTGTCCATAGGATCCTTCAGGCAAGAACACCGGAGTAAGTTGCCATGCCCTCTTCCAGGGGATCTTCCCCACCCAGGGA
>SJXQ01010710.1:0-156103 GCA_006408695.1 Aepyceros melampus | reverse complement strand
ACTGCAGCCCACCAGGTTCCTCCGTCCATGGGATTTTCCAGGCAAGAGTACTGGAGTGGGGTGCCATTGCCTTCTCTGAGATACACACTACTATATATCAAGTAGATAAACAAGAGGTACCTATTGTATAGCACAGGGAGCTATATTCAATATCTTGTAATAGCCTATGATGGAAAAGAATCTGAAAATACTATATATGTGTGTGTATATGTAAAACTGAATTACTTTGCTCTGCATCTGATATGAAAACAACATTGTAAATCAAATACACATCAACATATGGCCCCACCAGGATGTGTACCATGTAGGGAGCTGAGTAGGCAACTTCCTTTGAGAATAACTAGGGAGTTAAGCAGAATTAAGGGGGAGGGATGCTGGAGAACCCTTGGCCCTGGTGAGGCTCTGTCTTTGGGTTCTATGTGGCAGCCACCTCATAGCTCAGAGATCTCGCCTTAGGACACCAGACTGGCTTGGCTGTCCCAGATCTGACATCTTCCCTCTCCTCTAGGGACAGAGGGAATATCTCTTGTGGTAGCACCTGCTTCCAGATTCGTTCTCTCTGTGTGTCTGTCTCTCTTTAACCTTAACAGATCACATGCCTAGACCTGTACCAATCTGTGTATCAGGAATTTCAGTACAAGCTAAATTGGTGCCTTCCTCTGAAATTGAGGGTAGATAAACCACACATCTAAGAAGGGGAAAGTCCCCTTTAGAAAACTATTTGCTGGAGATGGGAGAAGTGGCTATGCTATGGAAGCAACAAACCAATGTCTGCTAACAGTCATTCTACTGTTGTGTATTATCTGTCTCAGTATATTTCTATAGCATATATAAAATCAAATATAGTATGTGTGATTATAGTATATTTTTAAATCAAATATATATATGTTGTTCCAGCTTATGCTATGCTCTATGCCTGTTACTAGGGGTGGAAAAGGAAGCCAAAACCCTATCCTTAAAGCTCAGGGTAATATTGTCTCCGATTATTATATGATATCTTGGTATTTANGTTGGACTGTGAAGAAGGCTGAGTGCAGAAGAATTGATGCTTTTGAACTGTGGTGTTGGAGAAGACTCTTGAGAGTCCCTTGGACTGCAAGGAGATCCAACCAGTCCATTCTGAAGGAGATCAGCCCTGGGATTTCTTTGGAAGGAATGATGCTAAAGCTGAAGCTCCAGTACTTTGGCCACCTCATGCGAAGAGTTGACTCACTGGAAAAGACTGTGATGCTGGGAGGGATTGGGGGCAGGAGGAGAAGGGGACGACAGAGGATGAGATGGCTGGATGGCATCACTGACTCGATGGTCGTGAGTCTGAGTGAACTCCGGGAGATGGTGATGGACAGGGAGGCCTGGTGTGATGCAATTCAATGGGTCACAAAGAGTTGGACACGACTGAGCGACTGAACGGAATGGACCTGAACATCATGGGCACAGTCTGGCCATCATGCAGGTACTTCTTCACCCTGGCGTTTTAGTGTCTATAAAACAGCTCACAGGATGTGGCTCAGAATCCATCTACAGAACTAAAGGGCTTTTACTGTGCTTAGTGAGCACATTATGATTATCTAGTCTCTTTGACTGCCTTCCTTTGTTTCTACATATTCTCACTTCTCTGATTAAACTTATTCTTTGACTCGTTTTCCACAGACAAAAGGCAGGCAGAGTGTATGGGAGGCAAGGACCATAGGGTTCTGCTCCATTTCAATACTTTCCACAAAATAATACATACATTAAAAAAAATAATAATAATGAAACCAGTTTTAATCTTATAGTACAGTATCTTGAAAAGTAGAAGAGCAGTATAGTACAACAGCTGGCATATAGGCCTAGCACACACATTCCGATTTTTGAAAGTTTGTAACTTGAAGGTTCATAGGTATGGGACTTACTGTATATGAGACAAAGTCAGAGAAGTGCTCCAAAGTGAAAATGAACCAGGATGAGAAGATAAAGAATATCGGATGGCTAATTTTGGATGAGATAATAAAGTTAAGTCCTTCTAAAAATGAAAGTGTTAGTTGCTCAGTCATGTCTGACTTTTTGTAACCCCACGGACTGTAGCCTGCCAGGCTCCTCTGTCCATGGAATTCTACAGAGAAGAATATTGGGGTGGGTATCCATTCCCTTCACCAGGGGGTCTACCCAACCCAGGGGTTAAACCCAGGTCCCCTGCATTGAAGGCAGATTCTTTACCGTCTGAGCCACCAGGGAAAGGGGCTCATGTTTGAGCAGAGGTCATTATGAATTGAAGGATGTACCAACAGACATCTCTAGAGGAAAGGAAGGGATCTCAAAGCAGAGAGAGCAATAAGGGCAAAGGTTTTGAGACTACAAAGTGATTTAGTAGAGAGGCTACCATTTTTCACATCCATTATCTTAGACCACCCCTATAAGCCCACAGCCCTATGCTAACCCCCTGGAGAGAATCTTTCCATCAGCATAAAATCATACAGGTGATAAAACTGTGTCTCTAAGATGGTTTCATACACCTTCTCTGTAGAGGAATTCCATGTGTGTATATGTATACACACACCACACACACACACACACACACATATATCACAGATTCAGCTCTCACTCAATTCTGCTTTTATTTAATTTTCACATGTGGTTTCTGTTAGATGTTCTTTCTAGAGGAGGAAAATTAAAGTAAGAGTTATGTGATTGAGGTTAATAGCAAAGAAAAGCAAGAGGAAAGAATGATCCCACTTCCTCTCTGGTTTGCATACAAATATTGAATTAGTTACTACATTTGCAGAAAGCGTTCTCGACAGTCTACCCAGCTGTCTTTGGCTGTGTGTAATGCAACAGCCGACTGCGATCTATTCCACTGCGGGGCCCAGGATGGCAGGAAAACATCATTCTCTCTGTGGACAAAAGGGACTGCCACTTGCATTCAGTGCAAAGAGTTTACTCCAAACAGAGTTGTCCTGACTTTCTGTCTTAGCCCCTCTATAGCCTTCATTTTCTCTCAAAAGTCAGAAATAGTTGAGGAGTCCATGATTTCTGGTACCTACAGCTCTATTAAAATTTTCGATCATTAAATGTGCAAGGAGTTGAAATTTTTTCTTGGTACCCACCAAATATATAGCAGTTCCACATTTAAACACAGGATAATATCTCTTTCAACTAGTTGTTCCAAAAGGTTCTGGCCCCCAGCTCCTTACTCCCATCTGAGGTTATTCAGCGGGGCTCCCATAATAGACACAAATAGCATGTGAGTAATCCTCAAGGCTCCTCACCAAGTGGCCGCTGATGCAGTCTGAGGTTTGGATGACACTGTCACAGGAAGTCCTGGAAATAACTAGTATTTCAGTGTTTAGAATGATGCCTTCTTTACAGAGCAAGTAGAACTATTCTCACTAAAAGTATTTCACAAGTGACTTGGATTCATCATGTAACTTGCCAGGTGGTGATTATCTGTTTACATGGCTGATTTTCCATTTGGAGTGCTGGCTGCCCCTGGAGAATGGGGATGATGCCTGAGTGATCTCTAGGTCCCCGTAGCATGCCTTGGGGCTGGCATTCCATCAGATTTTAGTAAATGGATGTCAGTACCTGCTGCTGCAAAACAAACCACTCCAAAATTTGTGGCTTAAAGCAACAGCCATTTCTTGAGCTCACAATTCTGCATATCAGCAACGTAGGCAGGTATGGCTGGGTGGCTGCTGCCTGGCCCTCTCATGAGAACATGGTGAGCTGCACGCTAGCCCACTTCTGTTCCCATGGCGTGACAGGGACGCACAGGTCAGCAAGAGAAACAGGAGCATGTTGAAACAAAACTTCTTACAGCCTAGACTCAGACTGGAATCTTATAACTTTTATCATATTCTATTGGATGAATCTAGAAACAGGAGGCAGCGGGATTCAAAGCATGGGGAAATAGACTACCTCTTGATGAAAGGGCGGCAGCATCTCATGGCAAGGGTGTGGGATGAGCAGAGAATCAGGGAAATGTTTCCAGTTCAGTTCAACTCAATCACTCAGTCATGTCCAACTCTGTGACCCCATGGACTGCAGCTACCCTGTCCATCACCAACTTTTAGAGCTTGCTCAAACTCATGTCCATCGAGTCAGTGATGCTATCCAACCAACTCATTCTCTGTCATCCCCTTCTCCTCCTGCCTTCGATCTATCCCAGCATCAGGGTCTTTTCCAATGAGTCAGTTCTTTGCATCAGATGGCTAAAGTATTGGAGTTTCAGCATCAGTTCTTCCAAAGAATATTCACAGTTGATTTCCTGTAAGATTGACTAGTTTGATCTCCAACCGAAAACAAACAAAATATTTGACATGAATGAAATGCACAGCATATCAAATTGTCACTAAAATGAATGTTTCCTTCATAAATAATTTACTTTCTAACCCAGAAGAAGGAGACAGAATTCCCCAGTGAGGACACAAGGTGGCCCATACTCCACATGATACAAAGGTCATAACATGGGACTCAGAAGGTTTGAGGCTCCAAGTTAGAAGACTGAAATTCATGGTTTTTGTTTGGTTTGATTGTTCCCTTGGGAGAACAAGAGTCTCCTGACCTAATCGTCTGCAAGAATCTAAGTTAATAATGACGAGTCTTGTTTTACCCTGAAAGGCAGTGTTGGGTGATCTGGTGAATGAACATGCTTTGGAGTCAGACAGACTGTGTATCACATTCCAGCTCCTGCATGTTCCAGTCACCTGACCTTGTGTAATTTAACTCACTCTTCTGGGTCCATTTCTTTGCAATATAGGGATTAACAATAACCAGGATGCAAGTCAGACAGACAAAGACAAATATATGATTCAACTATACATGGAATCTAAGAAAAGAGGCACAGATGAATTTGTCTACAAAATAGAAATGAGCTCCAGATGGAGAAAACAATCTTATGGTTACCAGGGAGTAAGGTAGAGGGGGTAAATTAGAAGATCGGAATTGACACAGGCATACTATTATATATAAAGTAGATAACCAATAAAAACCTGTTGCGTAGCACAAGGAATTCTACTCAGTACTCTATAATGGCCTACATGGGAAAAGGATTTTAAAAAGAATGGATATATGTGTTCATACAATAGATTTACTTTGCTATACACCTGAAACTAACACAACATTGTAAATCAACTATACTTCAATAAAAATTTTAAAAATAATAATCATGAAATGGCAACTCATGCCAGTATTCTCACCTGGAAAATCTCATGGGCAGAGGAGCCTGGTGAGCTACACAGTCCTTGGGCTTGCAAGAAGTCAGACATGATTTGGTGACAAAAAAAAAAAAAAAAATACTGTGTGTGTCTGTTATGATTATTAAATGAGATGGTATATGAACAACACAATACAGTGCCAAACGCAACACAGGTCACAAGCAAATATTCGTCTCCTTCAAACTTCTTTCCCCTGAGCCTCTGCATTGCTGGAGGGTATTTTCCCATAAATCCAGAACAGGAAGATGCTTTTTAAAACATCGTTCCTGGGAGTACTCATCTGATAATAAATATTGGGCATAATTTTCACTGAATTAAATTTAAGACATTTAGCTGAACACCAATCTAAGCAAGTATTTCATATTTAAAAAGCCTACATGTAATTCATCTCTGACTGGTATTTAATTAATTCCCATGGACAGGTCCACTTTAGGCTATGCTGTATGCTTGTCCCTATAGTTGAGAAGACTTGGGAGGAAAAAGTTTAAGAATCAAAAGCAGGGTGATACCTAGCCAGAGCCCAGCTTTCCACTCGGGATTCTTAAAGATGTTGGCTTCTCTCTTTCTGTCTGCAGTTAAAAAAAATCCCTCTGCTTTTTCTTCCATTCCTGGTCCTTTATTCCTGAAAAGAAAACTAGCTGACGTCACTTTTCCCTTTGTCTAGTTCACGTTCCATCTTCCTGCTGAATCACCTACCTACGTCCCCACTCATACCTAATACTTACTTCCTGCCCCCATCCCTTTCCCACATTCCAGAAGATTCCAGTGTGATTTGTTCAGCCTTTAGATAAGCTTTGCCTACATGAACACTGCTCATAAAAGAGTCTGATGGGAGGAGAATCAGCCACAGTCTGTCATGACTTCTCCTGTTTCGCTCCAGCTTTCTGATAGAGCAGTATTTTTCTTACGGGTCACCTTTGTATGTCATTAACATTCAGTTCAAACTCCCCGACATCAGTGCAGATCCATCCCAGTAACTATGATTGCCACTGACATGACATGCATCACCCCCTGTCCTTTTGACACAATTAGGTCACCAGAGACTAAAAGAATTGGACGACTAATACAGTTTTAAATCCATTCACATGGACACCTGTCCAGAGCACAGAGGTTCTGAAATCAGTCAGGCAGCAAGAGGTGGCTACGAGCTCTGAGTTAGGAAGCAGAGATGAACTGACTCATGGCCACTGACTACACCACTGACTAGCTGTGTGGCTTTCGAAAGTAAGTTCATTTCTCTTTGCCTCAGTTTCCCCACTGGTGCAATGCAAATGGTAATGCAACTGACCTTACAAAATTGTTGCAGGAACTAAATGAGTTAACTGGATAAAATATTTCAAAGGTGTTGGTATATATAAAGGTTTTATTTCAGGGATTGTCATATATGCACTGCTGCTGCTGCTAAGTCACTTCAGTCATGTCCAACTCTGTGCGACCCCATGGCAGCTCAACAGGCTCCTCTGTCCCTGGGATTTTCCAGGCAAGAACACTGGAGTGGGTTGCCATGTCCTTCTCCAATGCATGAAAGTGAAGAGTGAAAGTGAAGTCGCTCAGTCCTGTCCAACTCTTAGCGACCCCATGGACTGCAGCCTATCAGGCTCCTCCACCCATGGGATTTTCCAGGCAAGAGTACTGGAGTGGGTCGCCATTGCCTTCTCTATAGGCACTACTATATATTAAATGGATAACTGAAAAGAACCTACTATATAACATAGGGAACTCTACTCAATACTCTGTAAGGACCTGTAAACTCTACTCAATACTCTGTAATGACCTCTGTAAAGAAGAATAGGGAAAACAATCCAAAAAGACTGGATATATGTGCAACTGATTCACATTGCTATACTGCAGAAACTAACACAACATTTTGAATCAACTATCCTTCAATAAAAATTAATTTTAAAATTGCAATTCCAATTAATTGATTGCTTGTGACCTTGGGCAGATTAACATGCCTTTTTGCATTTCAGTTTATAAACACTGATATCAACATTTGCCTCAGAAGACTGTTGCAAGAACTCAAGTTTCAGTAAGTGATTACTCAGAGAACAGTGGCCGATATTTTTAGTAATAGCAAGAATTATCATCACAGTGGAGCTAATAAGTAGGATAACGATTGTCTGAGGTCAACAAGGAGTTATTTTAAATAGCAAATCACATTTGAAAATTAAATTTAGCTATGTATTATGTAGAGAGATAAGCATGAGAACTGAGGGCATTAGAGATGATCAACCAGATTTGATTTACTAAATCCACCACTTAGCAGGAGCAAGACATGCTATTTGACTTCTCTTTATTTCTTTTTCCTCATTGGAAAGACTGGAAAATACCACCTACTTTGCAAGACTGTTGTAGGATTAAATGTGATACGATGTAAAGCACTTGCCACATTTTTAGGGCTCAATAAACGGTGTCTATTCTAAATCAAAGGTCTCAGACAGAAAAAACAACCTGTAATTTTTATTAATATGAAGTGAATTTTTTAAAAAATGATTTATTCCTGTGAGCTTGGCTCCAGCTAAGTTAATGAGGACGGAAGAGAGGAGAAATGGGGTTAGAGGGACTATATACACAGATGGGGAGGGACTTTTGCTGAGGTTAGCTATGAGGAATTTGTGGTTTGATTTTGGTTTTATGAGGTTTGAGAGCTCTTTTCAAAAGGAAAACCAGATGTATCAATGGAAAGTTCATGCAAACAGTGTGATCTTCAGCAAATGCTTCTTGAATCTAATTCTGTTATACCAGGTAGGGGAGCAATGGAGAGGGATTCTGGGTTTAAAGAAAAAAAAAAAAACCCCTCATTTGATCCTGTCTTGCAGACTTTTGGTGAGGTTCTCCAATGGGTCAGAAGACCAGTACTTGGTAAGCAAATAGCCTCAGAACCATGAGCAGAAGAATGACCACACTACAGCCCAGAATGCAGTAGGGGTTCCCATCTCAGACTTGGGCTTTAAATCCTCAAAGAAAACCAGGCCCTTTTCTCTGGAGTCCAGCGCGTTCAGGCCCAAGGCTCTCCCAGCACGGTCAGTAGGGATGAGTCACTTGCCCCTAAGTCCCATAAAGGAGAATCATGAGACAATTAATAGCACTTAAGTTCAATGTCTTTGGCACCTAAACCACAAAGACAATAACATGTTCTACTGAGTCTATGAGAATGAACTGGCAGGCCCTCACAAAAAGGCTTGAAAGCCTGAAAATATAGAAGGAAAAATCAGCTTGTGATAATGAGAAAAATGCACATAATGTGGGTGCATAATATAAGGTGTGACCAATATAAATAGACTAGAGAGGCCAGGAGCGCAGGGGGCACAAAGACACGAGCAGAAACTGAGATGCCGAGAGAGCATGTGGCTTGGGGACGATGTTTGGGCATGTGCCGGGCTCTTTCTTTCATGGGGCCATAGACCCCTTTGCTGGGACAGGAGTTGATTATTAAAGGGGCTGCATGGAGGTAGGAAGCCAGAGGAGAGCAGTCAGGGACCAAGGCTAACCTCTTAGATCTTTAGGTCNGCTTGGGGACGATGTTTGGGCATGTGCCGGGCTCTTTCTTTCATGGGGCCATAGACCCCTTTGCTGGGACAGGAGTTGATTATTAAAGGGGCTGCATGGAGGTAGGAAGCCAGAGGAGAGCAGTCAGGGACCAAGGCTAACCTCTTAGATCTTTAGGTCCATTCTCCTGCCACCACCTTCTAGAGAGACTCATCCAGGCTACTGCGCCTGTTTCCCTCATCTTACGTGAAGGAAGTTTAGGGAAGTGGGAAAAGTAAACAGAATGTCCGAGAGGAGGCAAGACAGCATGGTGATTGAGAAGACTGACTCTGAAATCAGACAGCCTGAGATCCCGACCGTGGCAGAGTTTTGAATTGATAGTTTTTGGTTCTAAAGCATATGTTGTTGCTGTTTAATCACCAAGTTGTGTCCAACTTTTGCAACCCAGTGGACTATGGCCCACCAGGCTCCTCTGTCCGTGGGATTTCCCAGGAGAGAATATTGTAGTGGGTTGCCATTTCCTTCTCCAGGGGATCTTTCCAATCCAAGGATCAAATCCATGTCTCCTGCATGGCATGTGGATTCTTTACCACTGAGCCCACTGGGAAGCCCTCTAAAGCATATGCTCTTAACCAACATATCTATGAATATGCATAGATAAAAATGTACTAACTCTGCTAATCTGAATAATATGTATAGAAACTTCCTCTTCCTTATCGTGACTTTATAAATGATCAGAAGAAGAAATCTGATACATCCACTGGAGGTACAGTGAGCAGTGTTTCAAGTCAATGAAGGATGTGGTCCAAACCAGTTCGTATTATGGTCCATTCTGCATATCCAAACACGTTTCCGCAACCCTGAGTATAACTCAGTTGCTGAATCAGATGTATAGTAACCCTGATTCAACAGTGGAGAAATAAAGGGAAGACCAACTTGCTTAATAGGGCAAAGCCTAGGTAACTGGGAGCGAGAAGGGAAGAGCACTCCTAACCCCATGGCAACAACTGCCTTTAGTCCCAAATCTTTGGTCACGTCCTTACATCCTTATCCATCTTCTCCAGGAGATCTTCCCAACCCAGGGACTGAAGCTGCATCTCTTGGGTTTCCTGCACTGGCAGTCAAGTTCCTTACCACTAGTGCCATTTGGGAAGCTGTCCATCTACTACAAGGATATTGAGGTTACCTCTAAATTTCAGATCGACTTGTGGCATAGACCGGTAACTTTTCTAAATGTCTATCCCTCAGTTCTAATAGAGAAACACAGTA
The DNA here is from genome assembly GCA_006408695.1 of Aepyceros melampus. Classification (NCBI taxonomy): domain Eukaryota; kingdom Metazoa; phylum Chordata; class Mammalia; order Artiodactyla; family Bovidae; genus Aepyceros; species Aepyceros melampus. The sequence continues at coordinate 146,153 of SJXQ01010710.1, read as the reverse complement.
TTTTATTTTGATGTGGACCCATGGTTGTCCATGAAGAGGTTACATTTTTCAATCTTCTTTGTAGCTGAATATGAATCCGTGGCTAATTTCTAATGGATGGAATAAAAATCAAAGTGTCCTGTGCAAGCTTCTGAGACTTATCTTTGAGAGAGTCAAAGGCTTCCTGCTATGGCCTAAATGCTTGTGTCCATCCAAAATTCAAGCGTTGGAGTGTTTTTCCCCTTTTTTTTTCTTTAGAAATTTGCTTTTATTGTGGTAAAAGTCACATAATATAATACAAAGCATTCTATTTTAACCACAAATGGCAACCCACTCCAGTACTCTCGCCTGGAAAAGTCCATGGACTGAGAGGCTCCTCAGAGCCTGGTAGGCTACAGTCCATGGGGTCGCAAAGAGTCGGACATGACTGAGCGACTTCATTTCACTTAACTGTGCAGTTTAGGGCAGTAAGTATTCACATTGTTATGCAACCTTCACCATCATCCATCTCCCAAATTTGTCAACATCCTCAACTGAAAATCTGTCCCCATTAAATACTAACTCCCATTCCCCCCTCCTCACCCCTCAACACCTCAGCTCCTGGCACCCACCAGTGTACTTTCTGACTCAATGAATTTGATTATTCTAGGTATCTTATATAAGTAGAGTCAAACAGTGTTTGTCTGTACCTGATGAATATTGCAAGGGACTTTTAAGGTAAACACAATGTGTGTCCCATGAACAGATCGTATCTTCTTTTTCTTCCCTGTGCTATACAGTAGGGCTATGAACTAAGACACTTCCCGTGGTTCTCTTACTTATCGCTGTTCCCCACTTGCCCCTTGGACTAGGAATTTGGAATATGAATTTAAAGGCCACATATAGGAATGTGGAAAAGACTTAGATTTCCTGAGAAGAGCCTCTAGAGTTGTTGTGGACCACTTAACTCCAGAGTTTCACGTGAAATACAGACTGCAACTGCCTTAAAGCCAGTACTAATTTAGAATGTTCCATTACCAGCAATCAAACTTAATCTTAAATAATAGGTCAATCAGGTCATTCTTAGCTTAAAACCTATGCATGATTCCCAACTGACCTCAGAGAAAATTCCAACCCTCTTAGCAAAACATTCAAAGTCCTAATAACCTATATATTTTTAAACTACTTATTTTAAGCTTCCTGTTTCTGTTTTAACAAACTAGCAATGCTGAGTGATCTGCATGTCCTAGGTAGTCACAGTTTGTCCTGTGAATGTCTCTACACGTATCGTCAGCTTCTGCTTTGAATATCATCTTCACTCATTTGACAGATGAGAAAGTGCCACTTTCTTTGACAAACCATCTCTTACCACTTGGGCAAACACATGTGCTCCTTCTACCCTATTCCAGTTGTACCTAATCAGTCATTCCTTTCACCGTGACTTCAACACCTACTAAGAGGTTGTTTTCATTTCTGACTCCACCGCTAGACTGTTTTTCCAGAAGGATGTAATGGTGTCATATTCATCTTTGAAGCCACTTATACTGCCAGGCACAAAACTGATGTTCAAAAAATTCCCATCAACTGTATGAATGTTGATTACCCAGCCATCTTTCAGGGCTGATCAACTGAATGCCTCAGTATGATATACTGATTCTGAGAAATGGAATAGCGCCTGCCATACCAGTAAACAAGGATGGCATAGTCATCAGCGATTGCAGCCACCCTGGAGGGAGAGCTGGTCAGCCCTGAGGGAACTCAGGAAGGAAAGAATACCTGCCATCTAGCAGCCATCAGACTGCAGCCACTCCCTATGGAGAGCACTGAAGAAACCTGGGATGTGAAAACCCAAGATACTGGCCCCAGATAGCCGAGATGCTTATCAAAGGAATGAATTTAGTGATCCCAGACTCTTGCATCTTCCCATACATAGAAAATGCTAAATTCCTTAACTTAGGGTATCTGGTTTTCTTTCGTTTGCAATAATCTTTTGATGTTTCCGACTACCTGCCCTTTGTTGCAAAACTTCTATACATCATCGCTTCCCCCTCACCTCCTTAAAGCAGTTTTCTCAGGGTTACTTGAGATGCTGCCTCTCGGGCTTGAAGTCCTAAAAATCCCTGCCAAATAGAACACAACTCTCAACTTTTAGGTTGTGAATAATTTTTCAGTTGACATTTCCTTTAAAGGAAGACTTTGGGACTCATCTTGATAGGAGTCTAGACTGTACCACCTACAAAGGCTCTGTGACTTTGATTAACTTTCTGTTCCTATCAATTTCCCCTTTTTCAAAATAGAAGAGGGAAAAGCCTACTTCATGGTATTTGAACATTTTTGTGTATAACACACTACATAGAACATCCAACCTAAGCTAATATTAACCTTCATTGCTGCTGCTGCTAAGCCGCTTCAGTCGTGTCCAACTCTGTGCGACCCCATAGACGGCAGCCCACCAGGCTCCCCGATCCCTGGGATTCTCCAGGCAAGAACACTAGAGCAGGTTGCCATTTCCTTCTCCAAACTGGCATTAATTATCATCATTGTTTAGAAAAGTTTACTCAGCTAGGAAAAGTCACCCCAAAAGCTAATAGGATTCAAAACAGAAGAGACAGCACACGGAGAAGCCCACCAGGAAGCCAGGGGCACAGGCAGCCTTAGTGATGAAGAGAGTCCTGAACTGGACATTTTGATCTTTGATAGAGCCCTGTCTGGGCCACTAGATTGCAATAATATCATGAAGAAGTCATCACTCCCACCCCAAAACCTTTGTTATCCCATGAGTACAGTATGGAATGTGCTCAGATGGTGTCACAGGATGAGTCAGAGTGTCTATTATAACTTTGAGCAGCACATCCTTTGCTCCAATTTCACCATCCTTATGGTTTTGAAGGACTCCCCAGGTGGCACTAGGGGTAAAGAACCCACCTGCCAATGCAGGAGACATAAGAGATGTGGGTTTGTCCCTGAGTTGGGAAGATCCCCTGGAGGAGGGCACAGCAACCCCCTCCAGTATTCTTGCCTGGAGAATCCCATGGACAGAGGAACCTGGTAGGCTACAGTCCACAGGGTCACAAAGAGCTGGACATGGCTGAAGGGACCTAGAACGCATGGATGCCTTTGAACCTTACACGTTTTGCCCTTAGATGGATTGCCTGGACCAGTTTCCCCGCACCCCACACTCCTATTCACCCACTGTCTTATGGGAAGCAGGATGAGTCGTTTTCATCTTCAGACTTTGGCCTGATGATGCATGTTTGTGCATAGCGGGTGATTGGTTCCATACGACTGTATGACCCAGCAGCTGGAGACATCTGCTTGTACTTACACTCAGCAAAGTTTCCACAGTCGGGAGTCAGCGTGCTCCTGGCTGAGCAGGGGGTGGCCCCTCTGGGCTGTGAAGTCTGGACTTAGACTTGTGTCCTGGACTCACGTGGGAGGAATGAGAACCTAGACATGAAATGATGGGAGTGAGAATCCACACTCTAGTATCTCTGGATGTATAAATTGCCTATGGAAATGGGGCAGCTGAACAGGAAGCAACCTATTACACTGACCAGGATGATTAAGGGAGACCTTGAAGGAGGCTTTGTTCCTGGAGCGAGGTGCAGGCCTTGGGAATATTGAGCCATGGAAAAGGGAAGATTGTCTCAGAAATAACCTCAGCATGCAGCCTATGCTCATGGTAGAAAGGGACTCCCCAGATGTACAGTATGAGATGCTTCCCCACAGACCTGGATATTCACTCCACTGTATAGACAATATGCAGACAGGAAGGAGCTCTGATCTTGGAATTATCTGATCCAGGTCTGTCTTCTGCATTTTCCATTCACTCCACATATCCTTGGGCAAGTCCCGCTGTTTCTCCGAGCAGCAGCGACTTCTTCCCAAAAACGAGGCCATTTGAGATTAAATAAGATGCTCCATGTAAGTGTTTTGTCTAATGTGAAATACTATCCAGATGTCAGGGATGGCTGTTACTATCAAAGAACATCTCAAGATTGTAAAGATAGAAGTAAATATATTTTGTTCTACCAGCCAGAGCAGAAATTATTCTACAGATCCCCTGAGAGATGGTTATCTACTTTTGACAGCAGTGTCTCTTCTCCAGGGACAGGGTGGGCACAGTCTTGCAGAAAAGTCAGTTCTGTTTTCTGGGAGCCAAGGCAATCACAAAGTCCTGCCAAGCCCTTCACTGTCCCAGCAGGGGAGCCCCCAGGTGTGCTTTCTCTCCTCTGGGGCCAGGGGAACAAATGTGCTTCCTCTTTCACAAGAAACACCTGGAAACATTTGGAAATAGCAGTAGGAAAGGAAAGTCATAGGCACCGTTGTGCAGTAGACCCGCAATCACATCCTGCTCTTCTAGTCATCTGTGATCTTGAGCGTGAACTCGGTTGACCTCAGCACTCCTCTCTGTAAAGGGGGTGGTAATACTGAGCAGGGAGGGGAGGGCCAGGCTAAGTCCGATGGCGTGGCGAGCCTGACACTGTGCTAGAGCTTCCACTAGAGCCCCAGTACGATGTAACTGTTAAGCTGCTCTAGCACTGTGAGCGGCCTGCTAGTGCCACTGGTATTTCCCACCTTCAACACACATGGGATTCACAGAATTTTCAAACGGGTCTCCCACAGCTTGGTTTCAGTCATTAGCAAACCAATGTTTTGCATCTTTAACTGAGAATCTTTCTCTGCCCCAGACCCTGGGGGCAGGCACTGGAAGAATGCAAAACAGAAAGAGTTCCAGACCAAACAAGAAACCATATCAGACCATGGCCACGTTGCCAAGGTAACATGTGTCATAGAAGTATAATAAAGAACTTTCCATTTTTGAAGTTTTTTTTTTCCTTTCCTTTTAAAATTATCTGCAAGATTTCATGTTCAGATTATTTACTTGATCTAGAGATAGTCTATGAAAGAGCTTTGCACGCTGTCAGGACCAACAGACAAAGAATCAAGTGGCTTCCACACTCCATAACCTATAACCATTTACTCTAGGCCTTACTCTCTGAATAATCCTTGCAAAAAATTGCCCATATAAAAACAATTATTCCATAAGAGGCCAGTGAAACTTCTAACATGCTGGCCAGATACTTTCAATTTAAAATACGGTCATGCTTCCTCATAGCTACTAGCATCAAATCTAAGTTCACTTTAGTGGTTCCCAGACTTCATAACCTGGTTCTCATAACTTTGCCCATGAAGGCTTCTGAGCCTCAGGGCTGATCACTCCTCCCCCAGCCATCCCAACGCTTAGTGTCTGACCACCTAGGCAGTCTAGACTTCAGCTGGGCCAGCTTCCTACAATTCACTGTCTAAGTCTTGCTCTTCCACCCTCTTGCCTGTGCACAGGCTCAGAATTGCTTCTCCTGGAGAACTTCTCACCTTCTCGGCCTGCACGATTCCCACACATTCTTCTTCAGGTTGAGCATCATCACTGATGTTAATGAGAAAGTCGCCAGTACCCTCATTCCATTAAGGCCCTTCCCCTCAGTGCCAAAGCATCTGTTCCCTGCCACCATCTTTCAATTCTCCACTTTTAAGGGAAAATGTCCTATTGCTTTTAGGTCGGTAGCCTGAAAGCATTTTGGGAACAAAGGTCTTGACTTACTCATCTCTCTGTCATTCACGGTATTCCATAAAGACCTTCTGGATGGATGCACAGAAGGATGGTTAGATATATAGGCAATTTCTAGAACAAGTCAAAGGCACATCATTCTTCTCTGTATAATAATTGCACAAAACCCCATAAATCACATAGCACCCTCTGAAATATCTTGGCCATAGCCATAAAGAAACCCAAAATGGGTGGAATTGATCTGTGAATTGTCAGATTTAATCCTGAATAGATGACTCTACTTGACAACCATGAAAAGAATAATTACGCCATTTAATTTTTCATTCATGTCTAGACATTCCAAAAAATCAACATGACAAATGGTCCTTCACCATTCACCTTATACTATAACAGCTAATCCTAATTATGTGCAGAATTCTACTCTGTGTTAAATTTTCCAAGCAACAGTAATTCTGTTGGAAAAAGAAAAGAAAAAAAAGAGAGAATAAAATGGAGAGAGCGAAACATGGCTTAATCTTTCGTCTTTTATGGGGATAGAGTGCACTTGTCAGACCCAGTGGCAATTAAGCATTAGCATTTGGTCTTCCCGTGAATTCCCATTGGCTGTTGCTGGGCTCATTAATCTCCCTCACTCTTTTATGGAAGTCTGCTCTTGAATGAGCCAAAAGAATGTTCTACTGAAAATGCCATAATTGTCTCTCCAGGTGTAACTGATTCCTGATGTATGGACACCAAAGGCTGCACTGCTTTACGGCCCAAATACACTCAAACTTCCATCTGGCTAGAGTGTTTCTTTCCATGAACACTGCCTCCATGATCCTCCAAACTGAGTAAAATTTTATTAACCTGAAGCCTCCAAATCCCCCTTGTTTATACAACCTAAGCTGACCTTTCCTTGCTGGCTCTGGTCTGGGAAAAAATTTGACCAATACACACACACACGCAACATAGTGTGTGTCAACCTACTCCATGAGGACAGCAACATTTCCCCTTGACTTTTATAATGCTAATTAGAAAGCTCTCTTAACTGCAGGGTTGATGAATTCTTCCTCAGGAATTCATGTCTCTGCTCAGAGGTATCCTCTGTATAAGGCACCTTATCTAAAAGAGTCCCCTTCTGTCTATATTCCTTTTCCCTACCTTAGCTTGCATCATCAGTTACTGAAAACATGACCTGTGAGAATGGGAACTCAGAGGAAAAAGGAGCCATGAGTATGAGAACTCAATCACATATCACGAGCCTAGAATTAAACTCCTGGCATGTAGTTGCTGGTGCAGGTAGGATAGGTAGAGAGAGATGAAGAGGAAGAGGAAGAAGCAGGAGAAGTGGGGGAGGTGGAGGATGGAGAAGGAGGAAAGAGGCTGATAAACATTTATATATTGACGAGAGAGAAAAAAATTCCCCATTTGGTCATTTTGTACTTTATAGCTCTGATAAGCTATGCAGCCATGAAAAAGGGAAGACCGAATGCCTCCTAACTCCGTTTCCTCATCTCAACTCCCACAGGAGTTGAGGACCCACAGGAGTCTCTTTTGGGTACCAGGAAGAGACAAAGGACTCAGAGAGGAGATGTGAACATCCCTGGTCACCCTGGCTCCTCTGGACCTCGTCAGCCTCACTTTTATCACTCTCGCCACCATCACCAATCACACGGTCCCTCTTGCAGCTTCCAGAACACGCCAGCATCTTGCCCACTTCAGAGCTTGGTCTGGGACAGTCTGCAAACTCATCGCACAGACAGATGCCCTCCCTCCAGACCCTATCTGAACCCTCTTCTCATCATTTTGTAAAAGAAACATTTTGTGGTTAACATTTTCTCCCCACAAGACCAAAAGCAGCAGGGAAGGGGGCATATCTATCTCTTCGAACTTTTATGCATCACAAGGACCCAGAATCACACTTGGAACATAATAAATACTCAATACAAATCTGTTGGTAACAAATGTTTCTGAAGATGATATCAACTACTTCATACAATTGCCTGAAGGTTTAGACACAATCATTTAGAGTTGAGGGAACCATGGAAGTGAGTGTGCGTTGCATGTTCAGTCACCCAGTCATGTCTGATTCTTTGCGACCCCATGGACTGTAGCCCATCAGGCTCCTCTGTCCATGGGATTTTCCAGGCAAGAGTACTGGAGTGGGTTGCCATTTCCCCCTCCAGGGGATCATCCTGATTCAGGGATTGGAACTGTCTCCTGTGTCTCCTTCATTACAGGCAGATTCTTTACAGTTGAGCCACTGGGGAAGCCCACCATGGAGGTAGCAGCCACGAAGGGTAAATTTCTCAGCCATGTGGCTGGAACACAGCACAGTACATGCTGAGCAAGTGCTGGATGCTATCAACGTATTATTTTGGTTGTCATTACCACCTCTTCATATATATCATGGTGACATTTAGCTATTTAGCTCAGATATTCATATCTGAAATTTAAAACACTGTGTTAAACATGACACTCTCAGAAGTTGAACAGAACACACTCAGAAGTTCTGTTATTTTGACTTTGCTACTGACAAAAGCCATTTTTCCTGATATAGACTATACAATGGAGTAGTTGAAGGAGACCAGGAAACTCACACTTTAGGATTTGGCCTGAATTTAATGATTCAGTGCTTTACTGTGACCTATGTTGAAATAAGTTTGTGCAGGGCAAAATGTTATGGTCTGAAATAGCTTTTCTGTTGCAAACTGGAATTTAAAAACTACAAGGAATAGCCCCACTCTTATACTTTCTCTCTAAACCATCAACTGGGGAAGCATCGGATCACACAGGAAAGCAGAAGCAACCTGCGTCCGTGGGCCTTTGTCCCTGCTTCTGGTCCTGGGATATCTGTGCTTTCCGGAGTTCCATGCTGTGGCGTCGCCATGGTTCTGCCTGCTCACAACCATCCCTGGCTACTGCCTCTGCTCTTGGTGTCACACACCAGCCTGGCCCAGCTGCTTGGCTTTGCTGACTCCCTGGGCCTGACACCTGGCAGAGCAGACTTGTGTGCCGACCCCAGAAATTAACGAGGAGACTGATTTGCTGCCAGGAAAGACCTGCGTCTTTGGGTACCAGGAAGAGAAGACAGGCTCAGAGAGATCTGAATATCGCTCTAATCGCACCAGTTAGCATTTGACAGCATCAGCCTTTCCATCATTAGGCCAACTTACATAGTTTTATATGCAAGCTGTAAAATGGATTCAAGTCTGAAGCCCGAAGCAAGTCCTTTATCACAAGATCTCTGCCTCCCTGGAACATCACTGGTCTCCAAACTTGCAGGGAAGTAGAGTGGTGGGGCGGGGGAAGCCACTGAGCAGTTTAAAACTAATTTAAAAAAGAGAAAGATAGCAACATGTGTTTCTTTATAAAAATGTGACTTCATTTATACAATCACCTAGTCCACCATCTGCTAAAAGCTCACTCACTGTCCTCCCTTGTTCCTTGATGCCCTCAGTTCCTTAGTCCTCTGGTAGAATAAGAAAATCAGAACCTTCCAGGGCTGCAGTCTTGTGTTCCAGGACCTTTAAAATGTCTTAGAAAATACAGTTAATTACTAACTCTGACAATCAGTGTTTAAATAAGACAAAACACAAGCGAAAAAAAAAAACAAAACAAATATTTTTAGGACGAGAATTAGCCACCAAACTATCTCAGCAAATGCTTTAATATGTTTGCTTTCTATCTGGTTTGAATGTTTTGTCACCCAAAACTCACTAAAATGTGACTCTACTTGGTAGAGAATCACACAACTCCAAGCACTCTTGAATGTTACAGTGAATTTTTCTCTCTGTGTGTGTGCTAAGTTGCTTCAGTCGAGTCAGACTCTCTGTGACACAATGGACTGTAGCCCGCCAGGCTCCTCCATCCATGGGATTCTCCAGGCAAGGATACTGGAGTGGGGTGCCATGCCCTCCTCCAGGGGATCCTCCTGACCCAGGGATCGAACCCAAGTCTCTTAGGTTTCCTTCTCTCTTTAGTACTGGACAAACCCAAAACGGACAGAGATTCAGAAGTGGTTTGGTTTTGTTTTTCAAAGGAATTGAATTCAAACAGCAAAGTTGGGAAGTAGGGTCTAGGGAGTTAACCAAGGAGTGAAGAGACTGGGTGTTCATCTGAGCGCCTCCTGTTGTTCGGAGCATTATCTTGGGCTCATATGATGCCATGTAGGCACTCGAATGTGCACGCGCGCCACCCTTTCTTCAAGCCCTGATGTGTTACGGCTGCTCAGGGATTGAACCGGGCTGCAAACCCCACCTGTGAAGAGGCTGGGGAGCTGATCCTGTGTGCGCAGCACAGGGTGGTAGAGGGAACATAGGAGTCAGGAGACCTGGCTCTGAAAACTCCGAGCTGAGGGATTTGGAATGGCTTAAGTCACTTTGCTGAGCTTCCTGAATTGTCCACTTAGGATGATAATCCATGGACAGGTCTTCTCTCTCGGCTGCTACGAGAGCCCAGTGAATGCAACAGGGATTTATAAATGGCACATCCTTCAATAACAAAAAGGTATTAGATTAATAACACTGGTGGCTCAGTAGTAAAGAACCCACCTGTGATGCAGGGATGGGAGCTCGATTCCTGGGTTGGGAAGATCCCCGGAGGAAGAAATGGCAACCCACTTCAGTATTTTGCTGGAAGAATCTCATTGACAGAGACGCCTGGCAAAGCTACAGTCCATGGGGTCACAAAGAGTCGGGCATGAATGAGGGACTAAACAATCACAACACTTAAATCTAGAGGCAGCCCTACAAGGTGGTTTTGGGGATATAGATGGAGAGGGCATTTTGACAACAAATTTCATTGTGAGAAAGTTATTCCCTGCTCAGTGTACTTTCAATTCTTGTTTACTTCCAGGAGAAAGTCTTAGTTTGATGCCAACATACCTTTAACATCCCTTAAACTCTGGTTCATCTCCCTTATTAAAAAAGAAACAAGGTGTCTTAGGATTAAAGCTTTCTGCAGACTGCTATCTAGACAGGAATCAGATGGCATTCCCAGTCTCCAACAGGAAGCTGATGCTGCAGTCAATTACCAGGATCTCAGAATCCTCATCCGGGGCTGGGTCAATCCATGTTTCCTGATTTTGAACACAGATTGTGAATCTGGAGTCAAAGATCATTTGCCCCTGAGGTTGCAAACTGATGGTCTACAGACTGTGTTCAACCCCAAGATATGTCGGTTTGACCTAAACAGGGCATTGCTAGTTTGTTCTATTTTTTTAATGAGTTGCTAATTAGATGTGAAATTAGGATATTTCACATAAAAATCTGGATCTGGGGCTTCCCTTGAAATAATTAGAAGTGCTAAAAATGCCTGATCTGTTTTTCTGCATGGTAACCGTGTATTGGGGCTACATTTTGGTAACACACAATTCCTTGTTTGCCAGGGTTCCTGCCACTGTTCTGGTTGCTTAAATTCCCTTCTTATTTTTCACAAGTGATTTAACTGACTATCCTTGAATCAACCCAACTCTCCCATTTATAGGAGGGCAAACCAAGACCTTGAGAGTTGGTGGACAGTCAGGTATTCAGTGACTTACCCAAGGCCAACTGGCTGGTAAAGCAGTAGGGCAAAGACAGTGGTGGTTACTCTCCTGCCTAACTTCACACTTTTCCCAAAACACTTCTCAGCTTCTTTCATAAATAGGCTTCAAAACAATTGTAGTGCGTTCTGAATTTCTCATCTTAGGTCTCTCCTCCCCTCCCCTCACTGCACTTTTAGCCTGAACAGCTGTCTCATGTCCCACAGCAGAACAGAGGATTTCACAAAAAAGGAACGGGATAGCACAATTCCATTACCATAGTCTAAAGAAGGATTTTTTTTTTTATTGGAGGACAATTGCTCTACAATGTTGTGTTAGTTTCTGCTATATAACAACATGAATCAGTTATAAGTATACATATAAACCCTCCCTCTTGTGAAGAAGGAAATTTTAGAAATTTACACATAGCTTCATTCTAAAGGAAGAAGAGCATATGAAGGGTAGTAGAGAAAATGCAAAGATAAAACCACATAAGTCCTGGGGAAAGATTGGCAACAATCCCCCAATATCATAGTTTTCATCTCATCTACATACCAGGCTCCTCGTCTCAAATCTTTCAGTTTAGTGGTTATTATTCCTATAAATAATTCATTTTAAAGCTTTCAAAGAAAATTTTTTTTTCTTCACATCCCCAGTTCCTGACCTTTGTGAAGTCACCATCTTGGCCTCCACATGAAAGGCAAGGATTTTAACAAGATTGCATATAAAAATGGTGCAGGAAAGGGGGTGAGAGATTTTGGCACACCAAAGCCTTCCCAAGAGGGATGGCCTTGAAAGTCAGGCTCAACAACTGCTTCAGTGATCAATGCTAGAACTCAGGTGCCCCAGCACCAACTGGCTTCAGCCAGTGTCACAAGACTATGTCCAGATACACAGAATGATGTCTGCTTCAGATTGGAAGGGGGTGATCTTGCTTTCCCAGGACCTCTGAGCTTAGATCAGATTTCACTTGTGAGTCTACAAGAATCAGCAGGTTCAAGAGGTAGGGATACACTCTAATAACTACCACAGGGCCACAAATCACAGCAGTCCTGGAAAACCCATGTGTCCTTTCTCCAGCAACAAAAGCAGTGGTGAAGGGATCTCACAGAGCGCTGGACATCCCGACTCACCTCCCCTGGACCCTCCCAGCTCCACACTGGAATCCCACCTCTTCGCCCTCCATCACTCCACAAAGCTCCAGATTTCCTTGATGAATTCAAGGCTGAGCCCTGGGAACTCATCAGCTAGCTGGCGATGTGGATGGACTGGTCCACATCACATGCAAGTCAGGGCTCCCTCTGGACAGCAAGGAAGAAATGAAGTGCAAGAGAGAATTGTGCCTCCTTTCATTTATCTGTTTTCCTGGATGTCTTTGCTGTGCTAGTTGTAGTGGTGAAGGACTGAATGAGAGACACTCACAAGGATCTTCTGTCTTGGAGGAGAGACTGATGAAACAGTAGTTTCAGGAAGGAGACAGGAGTTATCAAATATAAGATGGGGGCAGGAGAATGAAAGTATGTGGAATGAGGAATAGGGGAGGAAGTGACATTAGGGGCAGATGAGAAAGATCGGGGAGATCAAATACAGACCAGACAGAAGGTTGAACATGTATCAGTTGGAGAAACAGCCTGAGATAAAGCCTGGAAGCAAGTGTATCAGGGAATTAGAAGAAGTTCCATATAAGTAGAGAACAGAGGCCAGGTGAATAAAGATCTAAAAATGCCTGGTAATACATTTCACTTATTCTATGTTTGATGGAAAAACAAAGAACCTTATAAACAAGGGGATGGCATGCAGAATTTAGGGAATAACATTTGTCCTGCCAGGTAGGAAACAGAAGCAGAAATCCAGGCAGATGGCAATGCTCCAAAGTCACAATAATGATAAATAACAGTCTCAAAGAGAACATCCAAAACACAGAGCTGGCCTCAAACACACCATAAATATCTCTGTGGATGAGAAACAGAATAAAAACAAGCTAAGAAATAGGCTGAAGCTACAGGCCCCTGGATCCCCAGTCCAAAGCAGGCCGAAGCATTCAGAATTTCTACAGGGAATGAAGTTCAATTTGCTTAATATGAAGCAAGGCTGAAGATTTCAGTTAGCTCTCTGCTGAGAGTCAAGTTGGAGATTGAGCTCCCCTGTTAATAAGAAGAGATGGAAAATTAACTACTGCTGTGACCACTGTCTGGGGTTACAGCCACTTGAAAAAAGAGACCAGGGTATGCGGACACATCCTTGTTGCCAAGAGTCAAGGTGATCCAAGCCATAAGCTCCCTGAAGTAATAGCATCAAAATATTCCCACTGTGTCCATGGAGCAGCAATCTCAAATGGTTGACATGAAACATAGTTCTGGATAGCAGACCAAGAGTCCATTGGAGGAAAACATTACAAATCTTCTAGAAAAGGGAGGAAATACATCAGAAGAAAATAAAACTCTTTCTGTGCAAGATTATCCTACAAAGCAAAATTACAAACTCATGAAGAAGCTGTTAATAATCTTAAAAAAGAAAGCACACCATCCAAACAGCAAAATCTAAACCAAATAAAAATTAAAAATAACATCAAACCATATAAAAATCAGAAATCAAAACAATGATCATGAGATAAATAAATTACACAGAATACATTTTTTCAATCTAATAAAAGTAGCAAGTAAGGTTTTATAATCATCAAAGAGACAATAAAGAACAAAAACTACCAAAAGTAGGTAAAATAAGGGCAGGAATATTGAAGAGGAAAAAGAATGTAAGAAAAGTGTGTAATTGAAAAATATGATTAAAATAATTTTTTAAAACTCAAAGTATAAATCAATATCACAATAGCTGAGCAAGGAAAAGAAAGAGAGAGGGAAATAAGTCATTATAAGATTGGCTTATCTACAGACTATGTCTGTTGCATTTCTATACACTAACAACAAAAGATCAAAAAGAGAAATTAAAGAAACAACCTCATTTGCCATCACATCAAAACAGCAACAACAACAAGAACCTAGGAGACAAAAGGCTTGTACTCCAATGACTATACTATGCTGATAAAATTAATTGAGGATGACACAGAAAGATGGAAAGATGCACCATGTTCTTACACTGGAAGAACCAATATTGTTAAAATGACTACACTGCAAAGGTGACCTACAGATTCAATGATTCAGTATAATTTCTATCAAATTATCAAGGGCATTTGACAGAACAAAAAATTTTAAAATTTGTATGGAAACACAACAGACCCCAAATAACCAAAGCAATTTTGAGAAAGAAAAATGGAGCTGGAAGAATCAGGCTCCTCAAATTCAAACTATACTACAAAGCTTCAGTAATCAAAACAGTATGGTATTGGCACAAACAGACATATAGATCAATGGAACAGCATAGAAAGTACAGAAATAAACCCATGTACCTACGGTCAGTAAATTTATGGAAAAAGAGGAAAGAATATACAATAGCGGAAAGACAATCTCTTCAATAAGTGGTGCTAGGAAAACTGGATGCTGCTGCTGCTACTGCTGCTGCTGCTGCTGCTAAGTCGCTTCAGTCGTGTCCAACTTTGTGCAACCCCATAGACAGCAGCCCACCAGACTCCTCCGTCCCTGGGATTCTCCAGGCAAGAACACTGGAGTGGGTTGCCATTTCCTTTACTGGATAGGTACACGTAAAAGAATGAAATAAGAACATTCTCTAACACCATATACAAACTATACTCAAAATGTAAGACCTAAGTGTAAGACTGGATACTATAAAACTCCTAGAGGGCAACATAGGCAAAACCCTCATTGACATAAACCACAGCAATATCTTTTTAGATTCATCTCCTAGGTTAATGGGAAAAAATACAAAACTAAACAAGTGGAACCTAATTAAACTTAAAACTTTTGCACAGCAAAGGAAACCATAAACAAAATAAAAAGGCAACCTACAGAATGGGATAAAATATTTGCAAACAATGTGATTGACAAGCAATTAATTTCCAAAATATGCAAACAGCTCATGCAGCTAAATATCAAAACAAACCAAAAACAAATAACCCAATCAAAACAATGGGCAAAAGACCTAAATAGATATTTCTTCAAAGACATACAGATGCCCAATAAGCACACAAAGAAAATGTTCGACATCGCTAATTATTAGAGAAATGCAAATCAAAACTAAATGAGGTATCACACCACTCTCATCAGAATGGCCGTCATCTACAAGTAATAAATGTTGGAGAGGCTATATAGAAAAGGGAATCCTCCTACACTGTGGGTGGGAATATAAGTAGGTACAGCCAATTTGCAGAACTGTATGGAAGTTCCTATACTCCAAGTAATACAACACTTTAGTGACGGAGTCTAATCTCAAACTCACTTAACCCCAGAGCCTGCATTTTTAACCACTATACTGAATGGTCTCTCTATGATAGAATGCTAGAAATATTTCCTTGAAAAACTTCTGGAGGAAGCCAGGGAGGCCTGGTGTCACCCCTACTCTTCAACATTATCCAAGAGCCCTGGCTAATGCAATAAGAAAAATAAACAAATGATTTTTAAAATAGATAAAAAGACAAAATGGATCTCCACTTGCAGAAAATATCATTAGAAAATCCAGGAAAATTACAGAGAAAACATTAGAAAAGATAAGAGAATTCTGCAAGTTACAAGATCATCTCACAAATTCATGAGTGTTCTCAGAAAACCACCCTCCAGTTATAAAATATAGTGGAAATTAAAGATAATTTCATAATAGCAAGCAAAACTTCAGGGCTCCTGTAAATATTTCTAATAAAAATGTAAATAAACTTTTAGAGGAAAATATTTAAGACATTTTTAAAGGACATAAAAGATAGCCTGAATAAATATTTATGGAAGCGAAGATTCGGCTTTAAACAGGCCTCTGTCCTGCCACAAAGATGATTTATACATTTGTTGCACTTACAATTAAAATCTCAATAAGGTTTCCATTGAAATTGACAGGCCAAAGCTCGTACTGTTCCTATAGAAGCATAAAGAAATAAGAAAATTTGAAGAATAGCAAAAGATTACCAAAATCAGATATCAAGGTTTATACTAAAAATAGAATATTCAGGACAATGTGCTATTGATATAAGAACAAACAAATTAATATAATGGAACCAACCACTTGAAACATACCCATGGAAATGTGGCATAATCAGATATGCCATTAAAAATAACAGGAAAAGGAGGGACTATTCAATAAATGGCACCAGGACAATTGACTATCCCCATGGAGACAAAACAAGATAATAAACTACTTTATAACAAAATAAATGTCAAGTGCATCAAAGATCACAATATGAGAAGTAGAACCTTTTTAAGAAAATGATTGAAAAATAACTCTTTGATCTCAGAATCAAGAACTGATTGAAGTGAAGTGAAGTGAAGTGAAGTCGCTCAGTCGTGTCCGACTCTTTGCGACCCCATGGACTGCAGCCCACAGGCTCCTCCGCCCATGGGATTTTCCAGGCAAGAGTACTGGAGTGGGGTGCCATTGCCTTCTCCATCTTTACCACTATAAGTACATAAAAAGATAATTATGTTTAAAAAAAGCAAATTAAAATATAATAAGTAAGAAAAATATTCTCACTAGCAAATACAAATTTAGGAAATGAGATACTTTGTCAGATCCATCAGATTGTTAAATATCTGACAATATCAACTACTAGTAAGGAAGTAGGAAAATGGAAAGTCTCAATTTTCCATAACATACAGCTAAGAACGTAAACTAGCACAACAGTTTGGAAACCAATTTGTTTCATAACATGTCCAGCTACAGTCGCCATGGACTGTAGCCCACCAGACTCCTCTGCCCATGGAATTCTCCAGGCAAGAACACTGGAGTGGGTAGCCTTTCCCTTCTCTAGGGGATCTTTCCAACCAAGGGATCAAACCCAGGTCTCCTGCATCACAGACAGATTCTTTACCATCTGAGCCATCGGGGAAGCCCAGATATCATCTAGTAAATATAAATATAGGCATATTATATAACCTGGAAAGTTCATATGTAGGTATACACTCCACAGGGCTTTACACAAATATGCACAAGATGTGTGCAAGGATGCCTACTGTAATCTGTAATCGGGCACCACTGAAACCAGCTAGATGAGCACCAACAAATAGGAGAGTGGAAAAACTAAATTTGTGGGATATTCCCACAAGGGTACTCCATAGCGCAGTTTCAAACTGAATAAATTGTTCTACACATAACAACATGACTAATTCTCAAGACACAAGGCTGCCCTGGGGAAAAAACAACTTACCAAAGGATGTGTGTAGTGTGATACAATTTATGCCAAGTTTAAATGCATGAGAAGCAATTCTTTACATATTGCTTTTATGAATGCATATGTGTAATTTTTAAAGTTTCTAATCCTAAGTGAACTATAATATAATTCATTACATCCTGTGATACTTTTGCATATGCTTCTGTTATTTTATAACATAGAAATCTTTTTATAAATGAGATGAACTGGAGGGGGAACAACGAGGTCATTCAATATTTTAGATGAAGCACAGTGGTAGTTTGGACCACGATGGATGGGCGATGGATGGTGGGAGTGAGGCGATGGATGCCACATCTCAGGAAACGTTGCAAACCAAGATCGAGAGCAGAAAATCCCATCCCCAAACTTTGGGCTCAAGGTCACACTGATAGCAATTATCAATGTATAAGGTCCAATGGAAACATTTTATAATGTCCGTCCCTCCATCAAAACCAGGGAAATAAAAGCTCAACAAACATTATTATCAATTTTAAAACACGTCCTGGGCTTTACTGAGAGTTTTGTAGGCATTTGGTCAAACAGCAAATTTACTCTCCAGGTAACAGCAGGCAGACAAATAGCTTCTGAGTGGGTACAAATCAATGCTTCACTTTTGAAAGGAGGCAATAGTTACAAGGCGTCCACAGGCCAGGAGTGCAGAGCAGGTTGCATGGAAGGGCTCATGAAAATGTCCCACATATTCAAATCAGAAAGATGAAAGGAGCCTTCAACTACCAAAATCTTGGCTTTCCAAGAGGTCGTTTGACCCACCGCTCAGCCTTTAAGCAAGTATTTACTAGATCAATGGACAAACCATTCCTGTTAGATGTTAATGGTTCCCTTTAACAAGTTCACGAAAGCAGCCCAGGCCCAGATAGACTTGTATTCAAATTTTTGATTTCCATTTATGAACTATATGGCTCTGAGCAAGTTATGAAATGTTCCTGAGCCTTAGTTTCTCATCTGTAAAATGGGAATAATATAAAACTATCCAGTAAATTATAATTCCTTAAATGCCAGTTGCCTTAGTTACCATTGCCTCTATTCCAAGTAGAAAAGAGCTAAATCCAAAGAGGACTCAATCTGTTTTCTTCCTTTGGCAGTTCTCTGTCCAGTATATTCTCACTGCCCTAAATCTTCTGAAAATTTGGTTGCATCTGGTAGAGCCAAAAGTTGAGCTGGCTATCTGATTCCACTTTCAAGGTCAGCCTGAACCAGAAACCAAGGCACAGGACCACCTCTGCAGTATTTTCTGTTACTCCACATAGAAACAGTGCCTCCACGATTTTTCAGTGGAGTCGAAGCCAAAAGTCTTGGTTTTATCCATAAGTCAATACCATTATGTCTAAATCCTTAACAGAGCTTTTGAAGATTATTGCAGCTTGTTGGGTTCATCCTTTCACTTTTTCAAATTAAATGTTTAATGTGCATTTGTGTAGCCAACTGTAAACCTCCCCTCTGCATTAATTATTTGCAGACATTGAGGCTAAAAGTTAGGGGGTAGAAGGCACTGGAAAAATCAGTACCACTTGTTTTACATCAGGATGTAGTTTAATACACGTATTTACAAGTACGTGACCTCAATATAAAAGCTTGACTTTACCTAAAATGTTAAAATGTTTCTTGACACCTTTGAAACTGGAATGAAATTCAAAGCATCCTAGCAATGCGAAAGAAGTCAGTCACATGACCCAAAGGGAGAAAATACTTTCCATATGCCAGGCTTGGAACTTTACATGTGTTATCCTATTAATTCTCATCCCCCCATAAAGAAGTCTCTATTATCATTGTCCACAGTTTATGAAAAGTCCTAAGGATCAGAGGGTTTGAATTTAGTTGTCTAAGGTCAGGCAGCTGATGAGTAGCAGAGTCTAACAGAAAAGGCTAGTGGTTCTGACTCAAAAGCCCAAGTTCCTTTCTCTACTAGAGCTTCCAAGAGTGGATAGGGAGGCATGAGACGAGCATTCGTATAGAACTAAGAGTCACCAGTGATATTCCAGTGGCTGTGCAATCCTCACAACAACCTCAGAAGGAGGGCAGTATAATTATCCTTATCCCCATTTCATAAGTGAAGAAAGTGAGGTTTGCCCAAGATAACCCAGCCAGTAAGGGAAGAACCAGGATTCTAATGCAGGGCTCTTAGCCACTCTATAGAGTGCAGCACGTGGCAAAGTTATCTCCATATGCATGGCAACTTTCTGATACTTATCTGTTCCACTGAAAGCAATACCTTTGGCTAAGCAGTGACACTCTAAATTGTAAGGAAAGAGAAGGCTGCAGGCATTCAGTCCAGGAAAAACCAAGACTCAGAGGATGGAGCAGTCAAGGGATCAGTTAGTGGTGATGCTGACGCAGGCATCCAGGTCACTGAGCTCCAGTCCCGGGCTTTCTCCAGTGCCCTATTCATGCCTCTGCTAACTCAGGCAGATGCCTGAGGCTCCATAGTCATGGGGAGGAGGATCAAAGGGCAGCACTCTGCTGCTCTCTTGGCAGAAATACCCTAATGGAAACCATTTCTCAGGCTGGGGCAGCAGAAGCCTTCCCTCTTCACACTTTAGCTCTGGGCACAGTCTATGACTCATCTGGAGAATCTGGGTGTGTCTCTTCCACAAAGCCAGGGTATCCTGGTCAGAACGCCAGGCAAAAGATGAAATCAGGCGTCGCCCCTACTCCCAGGATAGAGAACGTGGCTATCAAGAAGTACTGAAAGGCCCCTTGAACATTCCTCTGTAGCCACCAGCAGAGAATGGACAAGACATTTCTTGGCTTTTTTTTTTTTTCTTTTTTACTGAATCGTTTCAATCATGAGAAAGCAGCAGCTTCAGAGATGGAGTATTTGAAATCATACAGAAAGAGTGAGTTTTTAAGCCAGACCCATTTACACTCAAATCCTATTTCCGTCTCTTACACAATAAACAAGTAATCTAACATATGCCACCCTCAGCTTCCCCATTTATACAACAGACATAAGAAAATACCCCTCACGCAGAGGCTTCCTAGTGGCGCGGTGGTAAAGAATCTGCCTGCCAATGCAGGAGATGCAAGAGACTTAGGTTCCATCCTTGAGTTGGGAAGATCTTCTGGAGGAGGAAATGACAACCCACTTCAGTATTCTTGCCTGGAAAATTCCAGAGACAGAGGAGACTGGCCAGCCACAGTCCAAGGCGTTGCAAAGAGTCAGATATGACTGAGCATGGACATGTGAACATGTGCAGTCACAGTGGGGATTCAGCTTTAAGAGTATGAAAAGTTGCTAGCAGAGAAAAGGTATACAGCAGGTGATTAATAAATGTTGCCATTGTGTGTCCTCTCGATAAGGTTGAACCAAAGCCAAAGGAAACTGGAGGATATAGTCGGCTGAATATATGGCAGAAGGGATTAAGCTCAGGATCTTGAGATGAGGGTAGTTTTACAATGTCCTTAAGAAAGGGAGCAGGAGTGTCAGAGTCAGAAGAAAGAGACCAAAAGAGGCTACACCACTGTCTTTGATGATGAATGAAAGTCAAGGAACGTTGGTGATTGCCAGAATGTAGAAAACACAAAAAAAATTAAAAATGAGCTTTTCTCTAGAGGCTTCAGAAAAAACATAGCCAGCTGACACCTTGCTTTTAGCTCTGTAAAACTGATTTTGGACTTCTGACCTCCAGGACTATAAGATAATAAATTTATGGGTTTTTTTAAATCACCAAGTTTGTGCTAAGTTGTTGTTTTGTTCAGTCACTAAGTCGTGTCCAACTCTTTTCAATCCCATGAACTGTAGCACGCCAGCTTCCTCTGTCCTCCACTATCTCCTAAATTTATGTCCCTTGAGTCAGTGATACTATCTAACCATCTCTTCCTTTGCCGCCCCCTTTTCCTCCTGCCCTCAATCTTTCCCAGCATCAGGGTCTTTTCCAATAAGTCAGTTCTTTCCATCAGGTGGCCACAATATTGGAGCTTCAGCTTCAGCAACAATCCTTCCAATGTAAACTGTTACATCACCAATAAGAAACTAATACAGAAGGATATATCACAAACACAGAGTCACCCCAGTATTGAAGGCTTACCTGTAGATATACCCCTATGTCTCAAGGTTCAACATCCTGGGAATGTATATGAGGTCATAGATACGTCAATGGATAAATGATAATGATTCTTAAATATTCCCCAGCACCACCATCAATTCTCAATAACATAGTCTTTAACCAGGTGGCTTAGTGGTAGAGAATCTGCCTGCCAACACAGGAGACACAAGAGATACAGGTTCAATCCCTAAGTTGGGAAGATTCCCTAGAGTAGGAATTGGCAACCCATTCCAGTATTCTCACCTGGAAAATTTCATGGACAGAGGAGGGTCCATGGAGTCGCAAAGAGTCAGAGACGATTGAGCACGCATGCAGTATCTTTCAGCACCACACTTTGAATAGGCTCAGGAACAAGCCTCACCCAGTCTCTCTTTGAAATATTCTAAGAGCAAACAGTTTTAGGAAAAAACTTGAGTGCCACAGACACCTGGCACCCTTGGTGAGGGCCCTGCTTCTCTCTCTGCCCCTCCTGTGGTCAACATTGTGGACTACAAGCCCTGCCAAACGCTGAGCTCTGGAACCAGAGGGAGGAGAAATCTTTTGAGCAAATTGCCAAATTTGGAGCCTGTTCCCGAAGCTGGACTGCTTCTTCCCTGCATCTCTCACTGTTCCATAAATAGGACTTTTGCTCTAGACATCATTCCCCTCTCCATGCTCTATCACGCAGCCAGACTGATTAGAAACAAATCGTGGCACCTCCCCTCTCACCTTCGCTCATCTTTCCCTGCCCACCCACCAGCCTCCTCCTCCCATCAGAATTCGTTCCTTGTCCTCTGATTGAGAGCTGAAGCACCATCCGTAGATAACAGCCGATACAAAGGGGTCATGGATAAAAGCTGATACAAGAGGTGCTTGGTAGGGAAGGGTATCACTGATTCCACTTGCCAGAAATATATGAATCCAGGCCTAGCCTCTGCAAAACACCCTGTAAGTAAGGATAGGTGTGTTCCCCTCACAAGGACCCTCTGGATGCCATATGACTGGTCAAAATGAATGTGAATAGTCAGGTTTCAGGATTTTCCCTGAGGGTCTGCTTTGCATGAAAAAAGATACTGTTCACTTCAGATGTTCCCCATGGCCATTTCCTACAGTGTTCTGATTTCTCTTTTTTTAAAATTAATTTTTATTGGAGTACAGTTGCTTTACAATGTTACAAGAGCTTCTACTGTACAGCCAAGTGAATCAGCTGTACATATACATACATAGGCATATATATATATATATAAATCCTTTTCTTTTTTGGATTTTCTTCTCATTTAGGTCATCACAGGGTGCTCTGATTTCTGATTATACAGGAACCAGATGGCCCAGCATGAACAGTCTTCTTAAATTTTTATTTAATTTTTTATTATTTATTTACTTGACCACTCTGGGTCTCAGCTGTGGCATGTGGAATCTAGTTCCTTGACCAGGGATAGAACCCTGAGCCCCCTGCACTGAGAGTGCAAAGTCTTAGCCACTGGACCAGCAGAGTCTTTGGTAGCCGATCCTGGGGCAGCAAGCAGCATGTTTAGACACTGTGTTTGAGAATTGGTCTTCCTTTCCCACTGGCCAAGTCCTTTAAGTGAAACAATACTCACAGTAGCAACATCTCTGTGTGTAGAACCTCTCTGTGTTGGAGTAAACATCATTTTCAGAACCTGGTAATTCTGCAAACTCAGGTACTGAGGCACTGGAAGGGTCTCAAAAAATCGCACCTTCTTCCTCATCCAAGCTCCAAACAAGTTGAGAATTGGGACAGAGGACTAAGGAGAAGGAAACATCTCCTTATTCATCACCTTTGTTATGTGTACACTTGATACTGGAGACTGTGGCTTCTACCAATGATAAACGGGACTGCAGGATGAGACAGAACCTACCAAGTCACAGGAAACCTGGACTAGAATGTCTCTCCCTCCACCCCTAAAAGGGCAAAGTAGAAAACACAGTCCCTATGGGCAACCCAAGCTGGATTAGAAAGGATGGACCAGATGCAGAACTCTGTGGGCCCAGGTCCGGGCTCAAACACACCAAGTGGCTGAGCCCCTCCCCCACCCCCGCCAGGGTCAGAGTGAGTGTGCGAGTGCAGAGAGCCAGAGCATTGCACCAGCAACTCTGGGGTACCACCCCACTTGGAAGCAGTGCCCCACCGGAGCTGGTTGTGTTTTCAAAATACCCACCGCCCCTCTCTGCTGGGCCCAACCCTCTGAGAGTATTCTCTTTCCTGGAACCCTAAGACTTGCTTCAGTCAGCAAGGTGTAAGTTAAAATGATCTGAGCCCTTTCTCCCCAGAGCCACGGAGTGCCTCCGCCATCTGTCCTTTTCTTCTGCCATAGACCGACGTGTCTCTGTGACCAACATCAGCCTTGGTCCCAGAATGAAGAGAGAACAGAGCAGAATTGTTGCTGCTCACAACAGACACAAGTCTGAATGAGAAACAAATATGTGTTGTTTGGAGTCAATAAGATTTGAGAAGTAATTGTTATTTCAGCCTACCTTATCTGAGACACACGCAAGACTCTCCTTCCACACACTCCCACAGTAGCCAACAATTTCCCCTTCCCTCTGGATCTCTGTCCTTTCATCTGTTCATCCATTTCCTGAGTGCTAACTGAGCACCAAGCCCTGGGAGAGGCATTGGAGCTGCAATAATGAATAAGACATGCCTAGTGGGGAAGCCAGTCGTGTCAAGAAATAACTCAAATGGAAAGTGGTGAGTGCTGTGCTAGAGGGCCAAGAGGGCCAGAGAGGGAGGGATGATTCAGACCAGCTGAGGGAACCAGGACAAGCCCCAAGCAATCTTTGCAGGAGTCTGCAGTCCAGGGGCCTCCCCTAAAGAATGGCTGATGCAACAGGCGTATCACCTAATTGTCTATTCTCTGGAACACAGACTCAGCTGAAAATGCAATTAAGACCTTGGGTGAATTGCCTAATAACTTCAAGATGAAGGTTAAATTCCAAGAAACACTACAGAATTCAGAGACAAGAGGGAGTTTGTTCCATCCTGCCCAGAAGATCTTTGGGGAGGAGGTTGAGCTTCACAGAGCAGTGAAAGGTGGGTTGAAATCTTCCCATGGAGAGTTGAGGGCAGGTCACTTCAGCCAAAGGAAGAGGATGTGTGAAGAACCAAAGGTCGGAGAATAAACTCGATTCCAGAGAGGGTTCGTAGAGCAGGCAGGCAGGGCTCAGGAGGGGAGCAGAGGAAGAGCAGAACAGAGGGGGCTATGGAGCCAATGACTGCAAGGCCAAGGCTTACAGGTGACAGGATTCACTGAAGCTTTCTACTTATGGAAGTGGCACCCTAGAAAAGTCATTTGAGAATAATGGGAAAATGACCCTGGCATGGTGGAGGATAGAATGGAAGGGCCAGCTAGACATGGGACAAATAATTAGGAGGCTGCCTAAATGTTCCAGGCAAGAAGTGAAGAGTCTTGAGCTGGGGTGGAGGGAGTCAGATGGAGAGGATGGAATTAAAGTGAGTGGAGCATGAAGGAAGGACCCGTGGCTGATGCTGCAGGGGTGCCAAGAAGTCATGGAAGATGGCCCCCAAGGAGAAACTAGAGTGATTTCTTGAGTAACGAACAAAACTCAGATAAGCGGAAGGGAGAGAGGAAGGCAGCATAAGGAAATAAGCTCTTCAGGCTGACCAGGCGCGTTTAATTAAGTAGAGGTTTTCCGTGGAGGTACCACTGAAGACGAGACCAGCAAGCTGAAAACAGTAGCTCGCATATACGAACCCTTGGCCATTCTTCTTTTAATCCTTTTAGGAGTTTTATCAAGAGCACCTATTTTACAGATGAAAAAATGGAGACTCAGTGACCTTGTATGCAGACTGGCTACATTATTTGTGGGGCCTGGTGCAAAAGTAAAGCAAGGGGCTTCTTCAAAAAGTATTAGTAATTCAAGACAGTGTCCGCAGAGCAGAGCAGTGAGCCTAGCGCAAGGCCCATGACTGCGCAGGTCACACCCATGACTGTCCCAGGCTCATGGCTGGAAGTCAGATTGCTCTCCAAGCCATTGGAGGAGGGATTAACATGGAGACTCCAGCCACCTGGGTCCCTGAGTCCTATAATGCATAGAGCCCTTAATGTCAATGATAGACAAGTATCTTATTGTTTTGAGACCTCTAAGACCCCACAGTCTTTCCTCCATATGTGTATTTTCCAACTGGAGGTCATGACCTGTTAGGAAGTCCTGGAACCAACTCACAAGCTGATTTTTATAGATGAAGTAAATGAACAAATAAAATATAACAGAAACTGTTCTCGGGTATTACGCATTGCAGTGGCATTTTCCATGAAACCTTTTTCAGTACATTTGTAAGTTCAGAGTCACAATATAAAATGTACTTCTCACTATGGATCATTGTCAAAAAATTTTAAAAGCCACTGCTCCACATCATGCTTTTCAGCACAGGAAAGGAAAATAAGTCTACTCACGTCACCCCAACGACTTGGAGACTCATCATTCCTTTCAAAATTAGCTAAATGGCAGGAAACTTGGGTTCTTTTATGGCCAACAGGGTTAATGCTTCGGACTTTACAGTTTCTCAGATAAGAAGCACTCTAGATTTTATCTAACATGAAACTCAAACATTGCAATGTGCCCCTTTAGCTCCGCAAATCTCCCACCTCCTCCATCCTAACTGTTATTCTCCCTTAAACGAACCATGAAGTCATCGTTTCAGATGCAGGCAACAAAACTTCATTGTCTTTTGACACAAGTCGACAAATTCCGGGCACAGATGTGCCCACTGGGGCAATTCTAAAAGGCAGGCAAGAAGCCAGGATGTCACCAGCACTGGGCCTGGCGCCAGCCTTCTTCCTTTCTCCAGACCCTGATGGGGCTGAGGCCCTCAGAAGTGAGTCATCAAGAAGTGCCAGCATCTGTCCTCAGAGAAAGACCCATTTACCCAGGGGAAAAAGCCTGCCTGCGATCCTTCTACTTGGCTGTGCCAGAAGCTGTCAATCTAGTCTCTCACTGCTGCAACTGTGGGACCAAACTACCCACTTAGGACCTAAACAGCGTAAGGAAAGAACCGAAAATAGCTTCTTTTCAATTGCTTGCTGAAAACTTTCCCAGATGAGACTACAATGGCCTTGCGGGGTGCACATCTGGGTTTTGAGTGTGCAAAGAATCTGCCTGCAATGCAGGAGACCTGCGTTCGATCCCTGGGTCAGGAAGATCCCCTGGAGAAGGAAATGGAAACCCACTCCAGTATTCCTGCCTAGAGAATCCCATGGACAGAGAAACCTGGCAGGCTACAGTCCATGGGGTTGCTAATGAGTCAGACACAACTGAGTGACTAACACACACGTTCTCCCTAGATGGCTCCTGCTGAGCAAACTGAGGCAAGAAAGACATTATTAATCATTGACCAATCGTCACAGGGACAAGGACAATATTTGTTCATCCTCTGAGCCCGTGTCTTAGCACAGTGCCTGGTACACAGTAACTAGTAAGTAAGTATTTGTTGAATAAATGCTAAAGCCCCTTGAGAAGAATTCTCTGATGCCTAAAGGCTTGCAAATGATTCCTTTGGCTCAGAAACCATTGCTTTCCTGAGTACAAGGGATTAAATATGTTTTTCTTTTTTATCTTGGCTGCTAGGAAGTCAAAGCCCTCATGAGGCTCAAATATTCCAGTCTTGGGGACACATGGAGTTTGCATACGTGCTTCTTCTCTTCCTTTGGTCTGGATTTCCTACATTTTTAACCATTTTTTAAAACTGAAGTATAGTTGATTTACAGTATTATGTTAGTTTCAGGAGCACAGAAAAGTGATTCAGTTATAACTATATGTGTGTATATATATATATATATATATGTTTTTTTGAATTATTTTCTATTATAGATTATTATAAGATATTGAATATATTAATAGTTCCTCTATTCTACAGTAGGTTCTTGTTGTTTATCTATTCTGTCTATAGTAATGGGTATCTGTTTATCTAAAACTCCTAGTTTATCTCTCCTCTCACCCTCCACTGTCCTCTTTGGTAACCATAAATTTGTCTGTAAGTCTGTTCTGTGAATAAGTTCATGTGTATTTTATTTTGGATTTCATATGTAAGCGATACCAGGTATTTGTCCTTCTCTGTCTGACTTCACTAGTATGATAATCTCTAGGTCCATCCATGTTGCTGCAAATGACATTATTTAGTTCTTTTCTATGGCTGAATAGTATTCCCCTGAATATGTGAACCACATCTTCTTTATCCATTCATCTGTTGATGGACAGTTAGGCTGTCTCCCTGTCTTGGCTATTGCAGAGAGTGTTATTATGAAAATAGGGATGTGTGCACCCTTTCTAATAAGAATTTTCTCCATATACTTGCCCAGGAATGGGATTGAATATCGTCAATTCAGTGCAACTGAATACTATGGTAACTCTGGTTTAGTTTTTTAAAGAACTTCCATATTGTTCTCCATAGTGGCTGAACCAATTTACATTCCCATCAACAGTGTAGAAGGATTTCCTTTCCTCCACACCCCTCTCCAGTATTTATAGAGAGACTTTACTGTAGACTTTTATTTATTCATTTATTTATTTATTTTATGTAAATTTATTGTAGACTTTTAAATTTAACAGTGGTCGTTCTGACTGGTCTGAGAGGCCAGTACTCACTGTAGTTTCGATTTGCATTTCTCTAAAAATTATCAACATTGAGCATCCTTTCCTGTACCTGATGACCATCTGTATGACTTCTTTGAAAAATGTGTATCCGGGTCTTCTCAGTTTTGATTCAATTGTTTTTCTTGTTTTGTCTTTTTTTGTTTGTTTTAGACTGTAAGAGCGGTTTGTATATTTTGAAAATTAATCCTTTGTCAGTAGCATCATTTGCAGATTACTTCCCCCCGTCCATAGGTGGTCTCTCCATTTGTTTATCAATGTCTTACATTCACTCACCCTTTGTCAGGATGGCTTTTTGCCATCTTCTTCCATGGTCAAGAATACCATATACTACTATGGAATATCATTGTAAACTGTCTTGCTAACATTCAATACAATAAGGTGCATTGAATTCTTTGATGAAAAAGATGAAGGCAAATATCTACCTCTTAAGTGTCTAAAGACCTTTCTGCTTCAAGGCATGAAAATGGAATAGACTCGCTGCCATGGGGTTTAGAAGCTGGCAGCGTATGTCCACACTGCAGGGCTTGGGCAGGTCACTCCTTAAATCCTAGACTCCTCCTCACTAACAAATGAGAAGAACTCTATTGTGCTTAATATACAAGGCTGCTGAAACCTTGTGTGACAGCCCTTTGCTGTCTGAAAAGCACACACACATGCATTCACACACACATATGCATTAATATATGACTATGATCAAGGGGAAAAGCTTTGATGAGATCATATTTGACTTCAGGACTGGCTCATGGACGAATTTTCAAGTGAGTCAAGTTTTCCATTGTTATATTCCTTCTCTCCAGCCTCTCCTCCTGGGACTCACTCAGAAAGTTGCTCAGTGCTATGAGGCTCCGAGACCCCCACTGAAGCCCATATTGCTTTTGCTTCCAATTCCCCTTCATCAAAAAGTATCAGTTCTGTGAAAAATTCCTCTTAAGTCTCCAAAGTTCTACAGATGATACATTCACTTAATAAACTAATCAAAGCTAAAGATAACTGACACTGTAGAAAAGTAATTCAATGATTAATCTGTCACTTGGCCAAGAAGAGAAAGGCCCTGTGAGGTGGTACCTAAGGGTACAAAGGCTTCCAATGGAAGATTTAAGTTGAGCTCAAAAGGGCAGTAGGAGTTATTGAAGTGAAAGAGAAGGAGGAAAAAATGTCTGCGAGCAAAAGAAAACAATATATCTTGAAAGCTGAAGGATGGAAGCTAACTCTGGCTTATATGTACCCAGCTGGTCCTGATCCACCCTAAAGTGGGTATTTCTGAGAGCCCCAGAGATACTGCCGGATGAGACTATCGCAAGGAGCTGTCTGGTCACACAGGGAAATTTTGCATAGGAAGCATGACAAGGAGGGGGCAAGGCTCATGGCACATTCCACGACCCATGGCTGCAGGAACAGGCAGAACTTACCACTGCAAAAAGCTGGACGGAAAGCTCAGGACTCGGGCAGTGCCTCTTTCCTCTGAAATCCAGCGCTTGTTAACCCTCTGCCAGAAAGCTGACAGGGAAACAGCTCCCCCATCATCAGCCTACATCAGGGTAATCCAGCCAGCAAGGCAGATGCTCATTCCTCCCTACAAGTCTGTGAGAATGAGACTTGCATTTATTATGTACCAGGGGGTGTGCGTGCTCATTCTGTCGTGTCTGACTCTATAACCCTATGGATGTAGCCCACCAGGCTCCTCTGTCCATGGGATTCTCCAGGCAAGCATATTGGAGTGGGTTGCCATTTCCTCCTCCAGGGGATCTTGCCTGGGCATCAGGGAAGACGTCTCAGAGAAGGACTAACTGAGCTGTCTCCCGAGTGCTTATAGAAATTACACACCACCAAGGATTGGGTGACCTTCCTTCCTCCCACGGCAGCGCCCATAACTCTGCCAGAATCTACAACAAGTTCTTCAACCCTTCTTGGAAGATATTTTGACCACATGACCCAGGAATCACTGTCTGCTGTGTTTGTGTTCCCCTCAAAATTCATAAGGCTTCCCAGTTGGCACCGTGGTAAAGACTCTGCCTGTCAATGCAGGAGATGTGGGTTCCATCCCTGGGTTAGAAAGATCCCCTGGAGAAGGAAATGACAACCCACCTTGATATTCTTGCCTGGGAAATCCCACAGACAGAGGAGCTTGGCGGGCTGCAGAGTCCACAGCATCACAAATAGTGGAACACAGCTGAGCACACACCACACACACACGCACACAATTCATAGGTTGAAACCTTAACCTCCAATGTGATGGTCTTGGGAGGTGAGGCCCCTCGGAAGCAGAGCCCTCATGAATGAAATCTGTGTCCTTATCAAAGAAACCCCAGAGTGTTCTCCTGTCCCTTCCACAGTATAAGGGCACAGAGAGAAGACAGCCACCTATGAACAGGGAAGCGGGTTCCCAGCAGACATGAGATCTGCCAGCTCTTCCATCCTGGGCTACTGAGACTCCGGAGCCACGGGAAATAAAAGTTTGCTGTTTAAGCCATCCAGTCTCTGGTATTCTGGTTATAGATATTAAGACATTGTCTGTGATCCTGGCATCCTCGGGGCTCCAGGCACTCCCATCAATCGTCCTGTCTTACAACCTCAAATAAACAATGAACTGTGGCCAAGGATCGGGACGTCCACTTTTCTTCATCCCTCACACCACTAGGCACGTACAAAGTGCTCTAAGTATGTTTGTTTGTCTGAAAAGAATTGGTTCCCTCTGATTAGTCATTCCCTGTCTGTGTTTGTCAGGAAAGTGAAGTGTCAAAGGTCAACATCTGTCTCTCAGTGGAAAGAGCCTCATAGGTGTTAGCATCAAAGAGGCCCCAGGTTAAATTCCAGCCCTGCCCCTTACCCTCAGGTGGCTCTGGGTGAGTTACCTGAAGTCTCTAAGCTTCTCTTTTCTTGTATTCAGTGTTACAAAAACAGCCCGTTTGCAGTGCTGTTCTAAGGACTGAATATGGTAATAACCACTCAGAGGTTACCGGACATGAGAGGTTCTCAATGAGTATCTAATAATAATGGAAGCAAAAGTGGATAGATTTCTTGGTACCAGGCAGTTGACTAAAGCATTTACATAAAATGATCTCATTTAATCCTCCCAGGAAAGCCCAGGGTGCCCATTTAATAGGAGGGAAAACTGAGGAGATCTCTTGCTACCAGTGGCACACGCTGGTCTGTGTGGAGCTGTACTCTAAGCGTGATTCTGTCCCGCATGAGAACCTGAGCTCTAATCATGAGCTTGAGCCTCACCTACAGCCTCCACTTCTCCTAGATCGGTGGCTATCCGGGTCATGCAGAGTTATAGATTTATGCAAGGTCGCACTGCAGACCGCTGGTCACTGTGCCATGTTGAGAAATTCATTCTGGTAAAAGGGCATCCTGAACACTGTGGTTGGGAAACAGGGCCCAGTACCTCTGTATTTTTTTTTTTTTTTTTTTTTTTTGGTAACTGGAAATGATGTGTAATTGGAATTCATGGAAAGTCTCAACAATGCTGACACCACTTTTTTCTGTTGCTGATGACAGAGCTTTTCCATTAAGACCCACAAGAGAGGGAGAATAACAAAACCCCCACATGTCCCAGCACCGGCCCAGAAAGTCCATCCCCAGGAAGGTTCAGAGGTGTCAGAAAACACGTCTGGGCTCTGCGTTTGGCTTGAGAATAAAGTGATGTGTGGTCTGGTTCTTGTCTCACCACATTCCTTCAGAGTATAGAATCTGTGGGTCACGCTCTGAAGGGTATCTGGACTCTGTCACTGCCCCCAGGATATATGCCAGTCTGGACTAGTGGTCAGAGTTAAAGAATCTCAGAATTAAAGTGCAGCTTAGCCATCCAAACTGATAGAATGAAGATGGACAATACAATATTATTGTCACCAAAATTGACAAAATTTTCCCTCTGTGACAGAGCCTTGGGGAAGGACCTTGCTTTCATTCTCTCTTTGAGTAATCATGACACCCTCCTAGAAAGCAAAATATCTAAATTTTAGATGTGAAAATAATGAGGCATACTGATTAGCCTAACAATTCTAAGAGTGATGCGACACTTCTTAGTCAGTGCTTCTAACTCCCCACCTTCTCAGTAGATAATATCCATTAACTGGTATGTTTTAATCCTCTTCTGTCTCTTTAGAGTCTTCCTCTGGCAGCGTGGGTTTTGAGTGAAAGACACAGGCAGACACATTTTGGGAGAATCCATTCCTTACCAAGCCCTGGGTCAATTACTTACAAACATTAGCCATTAGTCACAGTCATGTCTGACTCTCTGTGACTCTTTAGATGATAGCCTGCCAGGCTCCTCAGTCCGTGGGATTCTCCAGGCAAGAATACTGGAACGGGTTGCCATTTCCTTCTCCAGGGCATCTTCCTGACCCAGGGATTGAACCCATTTCTCCTGAGTCTCCTGCATTGCAGGTGGATTCTTTCCCCGCTGAGACTTAAGGGAAGTCCATCTTCCAAATTATTCCTCACAGGACCACATATGAGCGTATTCTTTTCATAGGTAAGGACACTGAGGCTCATTAAGGATAAATGACTGGTCCAGAGGACACGTGTGTAAGCAGGAGCACCTGAACCCCTTGGACTCCACACCTAGGCCTTTCCTACTGCCAGGAGAGCAAGCTCACAAGACCATAAAGCAAAATAATAAGCTAGAACAAGGGCCTGCGTGATTCACTAATTAGTGATATATCCTAGAAAAGCGTGGCAGTCTATTCCTGTCTGTCAGAAGCTAAAACCAGAAAATGAATAACAATGTGGGGAAAACCAAAGGTCAGAAAACCTGCTGATCCTCCTGAACCTCCACACAGTTTTAGATTGGAGAAAGGGCTGAGTCTGTTTGAACTGAACCTTTGATTAATCGGTTGCTTCATTCCATCACTGAGCTTTATTGCTGGCTTGCTTTGTGTCTGGCACCATATTAGGCCAAAAGATGTAAGAATCTTCAGAACACAGTGTCTGGCCCAAAGTAGGAACTCGTGCACTACTTAAGGAGGGAAAGAAGTGAGGGAAAGAGAAAATTAATGAGATTTCATCCCTGTCTTCAAAGAACTCAGAGTCTAATAACACTGTGTTTCTGGAAAAGAAACAGCACATAATGGTGACTCCAATCATTACATGTCAGTTGCAGTGCAGGCTGTGAAGGCAGAAGAAAAAGACAGATGTCATGCAGGGCTCCCCAGAGTGACCTTCAAGTTGAGCTCTGGAAGACACATTTTAGTTGAACCTAAGTCATAATTTACAAGTATAAAGAGGGTCTAGACAGAAGTATGCAAAGGCTCAAGGCACTGGGACCTCTTCAAGGGTTTGAGGATCCCAGAGAAAATGCATACACAATTGTGAGTCTATGTGTGGAATGCTCAGGACAGCACTGTTGGAGGCAGGAAGAGATGTGTCGAGAGATGATGCTGGAGAGATGGACAGAGTCTAGTTTTTTAAAAATATGGAAAATCTAAACAATGTGAATTTCTTGGAAGAGCTGAAAGTCATGAAAATATTCTCAGCAGGAGCAAAATGTCTTTAGATTCATCTGCTTCATATACAAAGGATTGGAGCAGTTGGGAGCAGAGAGACAGGAGTTTACCAGCATAAGCCAAGTGGGAAATGTTGACGACCCTAAGTTAAGCAATTTCGTGTCAGAAGCTTCATGTTCTCAATTGGACAACTGGAAATCGTTTAGAGTATTCTGAAGCCTTAAGTATAGATTCTGGTGCCAGAATTAATCATTTACTTGCCATAATTGTTCCTTTGTAGAAGCAACTATAATTTTCTCAAATATAATTAAAAACAAAAACAAAAATTTCTTGCACGCATGCATTCTCAGTTGCTAAATTGTGTCCACCTCTTTGTGACCCCATGAACTGTAGCCAGCCAGGCTCCTCTGTCCATGGGATTTCCCAGGGAGGAATACTGGAGCAGGTTGCCACTTCCTACTCCAAGAGGTCTTCCTGATCCAGAGATTGAACCTTCATCTCCTACTTTACACTTACATAAATATTTTAAGTGACAATGTGTTCCCACTTATGTCCAGATAAGTCTGCTATTCAGTAGGTGTTTAATAAATACAGGCTTTCACTAGATTTCCCAAATAGTTCTTTGAGATAAGCAGGAGAGTTGTAATCTGCATCTTCCTTTTACAAATGGGAAGGAGAAGGCTTGGAGAAGTTAATGAGAACCTGAGGGCCCAAGAAAATTCCAGAGCTAGGAATGAAATTAAACTTCATGAGGTTTTAGCTAGGTGTTCTATGTACCTCCATGCTGGAGTCCAAGGGGATAATTTTGGCACCCACAGACAGGACTCTGAGTTTGTGAGTACCTTAGTAACAGTCAATCTTAAAACTGGTTGTGTAGAGAGGATTTTAAAGGAAGATTTGAATCCCAGGTGAGAAGCAGGAGAAAAGCAAGGGAGTTTAAGACACCTTCAATTCAGTTCAGTTCAGTTCAGTTCAGTCACTCAGTCGTGTCTGACTCTTTGCGACCCCATGAATCTCACCATGCCAGGCCTCCCTGTCCATCACCAACTCCCAGAGTTCACTCAGACTCATGTCCATCAAGTCAGTGATGCCATCCAGCCATCTCATCCTCTGTCGTCCCCTTCTCCTGCCCCCAGTCCCTCCCAGCATCAGAGTCTTTTCCAATGAGTCAACTCTTCACAGAGGTGGCCAAAGTACTGGAGTTTCAGCTTCAGCATCATTCCCTCCAAAGAAATCCCAGGGTTGATCTCCTTCAGAATGGACTGGTTGGATCTCCTTGCAGTCCAAGGGACTCTCAAGAGTCTTCTCCAACACCAAAGTTCAAAAGCATCTATTCTTTGACACTCAGCCTTCTTCACAGTCCAACTCTCATATCCATACATGACCACAGGAAAAACCATAGCCTTGACTAGACGGGCCTTAGTCGGCAAAGTAATGTCTCTGCTTTTGAATATACTATCTAGGTTAGAAGGCAAAATCCTAAGACGGTCTCTCCTCCAAAGCTCAGTCCTAACCTGGCTCTCCATGTGTTAAATCCATATTTGTGCATGTTTATTTCCATTGACAACAATAAAGTGTTGGCCATTGTCCCTGTGCCTGGCTAACTTCCCCTGGCCTCTGAAGACTCCAAGCCCCACGCATGCCACCAGGTCCATCCTCACAACTGGCACTTGCTGAGCTGGTGCTGGCAGCCAAAAAAAATAAAATCTCTCAAGAGTCTGGGCCACTAGCTTCTATATTCTGGGAGAAGAGCAACAGGAAAGACACAGATGGTGAAATCTCTCTTTCTACCTCCTGAAAAGCCACATCCTGCCGGGATCTTCTTAGCTCTGGATATAGTCTTCTCCTCTCAGTCTCCCTTTCTGGACCAGGTAGTGATGAAGTCAGTGTCCTGGCTCCTTCAGCTCATCTCTGGTCACTCAGCCCATCCCACGGCTCTCCCACACTAAGAGAGTTTGACAACTGCCCTCTAGGGAGAGGAGAAGCTGGGAGGGGTAGACCAGAGGCCCAGAGAGTGTGGTTAGACCCTGCCCTTAGACAATATTACACTATATCCCCATTTGTGCTTCTCAGTGGAGGACCATGCACCCGTACAGTGTTAATTTTGTTAGAAAAATGTGACTTAGTTTGGCATGAGTGAACTGACATGTGTCACTTCTAAGAAGAAGCTTCTAAGGGCCAGTGTGTGGTTGCCTCGTTCTGTTGCTCTCCATTCTCCAGAGAGACGCTGCTCATTTGGCTTGAGTCCCAGGCTGTGGCTGAAGTGGACCAAAACCACAGCTGAGGACGATGTCCACCTACCATCATGGAGAAATAAACTCTGTGGTTATGCATTGAGATTTAGGGGCCATTTGTTACCTGAGCACAACCTACACTATCCTGTCTCTGACTCCCTGTTTGCCTTTCTTCTCCAGCTCACTAGAGTGGGCCAGGTGCTTCCTCTCTGGATTCCCTGAAAGAGTCCCATACGTGCCCCTATTTCCTAACCTGCGCCATAGCATATGTTGACTATCCATCCACCCGCCCGCAGAGTCTCAGTCTCGAACTGTAGTTAAACAGTTACTAACATATGGACCCCATTTAATAAATGCTTATTGGAATAAACTGAATTTATTTACCTGAATTTATTTTGCAATTAATGTTTTCTGCTATCCCTTCTTTGGGCATAAATTGTGCTCTCTATTTGGGAGAATTAAGGCAATAATGTAAGTACCAATGGTGCCTTTATAAAGCTCCCAGGAGAGTAGGGCTGGTGCGGCAAACACTGTCAGTTAGCTAACCTACACCCACACCTGCTGGCATTCTTCCTGACTCATCTCCTCTGTGAAAGCTGGAAAAGCTCCCATGAATGGTCATATAACTTGGTTCCAGACAATGAAAAATATGTGGAAATTTTCTATTCTAGGAAAACTGTCTTTCCACTGATAAAAGGATTGAGTGTCAATAATGATCTGAAGGTGAGTAAGATGCCTAGAGCTCTGACGGCCTACTTAACATGGTTATGGGGTTTAGGGAAAACAAAGCAAAAAACAACAAAAAAATGCAGAAACCTGCCTTGACATTGTTAAGGCTAGACTTCCTGATAGATGAAAAATAAGTAAATTCAAAGTTGTTTTCTCCCATTGTTAGGTTTCTGTCACTAGCAACCAATTACATCCTAAACAATACAGGAAATAAGTTGGTTATTTTTGAAACCAACCTTTGTCATTTGCCTTCATTGTCTAGTCTAACTGACCATTTTAGACTCAGCTTGGTTATTTAATCCTCCTAAGGTCTATTTACAAAATCCTAGATCTAGCTTGCCTGGATCAGGCAAACAAGCTCATTTATAAGTGGATATGTTTGCCAAGTGAAGTTCCTACGAAAAAGTAATTGCTTTATCCCTACACTTCTTCCTAATGATAAATGCTGCTCAGATCTTTGATGTCTGCTAGGTCTCCCCAGAGAAGGCGATGGCACCCCACTCCAGTAGTCTTGCCTGGAAAATCCCATGGACGTTGGAGCCTGGTAGGCTGCAGTCCATGGGGTCGCTAAGAGTCGGTTGCTAAGAGCGACTTCACTTTCACTTTTCAATTTCATGCATTGGAGAAGGAAATGGCAACCCACTCCAGTGTTCTTGCCTGGAGAATCCAAGGGATGAGGGAGCCTAGTGGTCTGCCATGACTGAAGCGACTTAGCAGCAGCAGGTGTCCCCAACTAATTCATTCTTCTTGGATTGCAAATTTTAACCTTCCTCTCCCCATTTTTTTTCAGATTGAAAGAAAGAAGTTTACTTTTAATTAGCAAAACACTAAGAATTTGAAAACACAAATGAGTTTTTTTGTTCCCTTGATTGCTTTTTCCCTTAACTGAAACTTAGATACATAAAATTGAATTTATCACCATCTTCACTTCATGACATCATCATTGTGGATATACTTAGAGTTTTTCTTAATGGTCAGTTTTATGTAATTGCACTCACAAACTTCATAATATATTAAATCATCCTACATACTATCCAACCTCAAAACTAGTTACACTCTCTGCTGTGTGCATATGTTTAGTCATGTCTGACTCTTTGTGACCCCATGGACTGTAGCCTGCCAGGCTCTGTCCAAGGAATTTTCCAAGCAAGAATACTGCATGAGGACTTTCAGAGGATTTTCTGGACCCAGAGATCGAACCCGCATCTCTGGTGTCTCCTGCGTTGGCAGGCATATTCTTGACCACTTGCCCCACCTGGGAATGGAAAGCCCTACATTCTTTATGGGCTTCCCTGGTGGCTCAGACAGTGAAGCATAGTTAATTCTATAAGCCCTTCCTGATTCCTTCCTAAGTCTTCCCTTCAGACATAACTACCATTACTGTCACTTCTTCATTATTTTCACATATATAATTAATGCATAAATAACTTATGGTTAATTTTTATTTGTTTTCAATCTATATAAAAAATATATGGCACAATTTGTCTACTAGAAATTTCTCTTCCAACACAAACATCATGCTTGTTTGTTTTGTTGTTATAGGTTTCTTTGTTTGTTTGTTTTAGGGACTTGAGGGTCCCTTCTGTAAAATCCCAGAGGCTGGCTATCACCTGGGGACAACATGGGACAGCAGGTCAGCAGCAAGATCTCCAGGATTTATTACACATTCAGGTTCCTGGGTATTTTCAGACCCAAAAATGTCCATGTGGATGGGCCTTGTCATTGTACACTACTGACAAATTCCTGAATACTTCCCCAAGAATATCACTTTCAAGTTCTTCTTGGCAAGGGATTTGAACTGAATGTGCCCCCTCTTTGGCTTTTTCAGAGGCTGTCAATTACACTGCTCTTTAACTCAGCAAACCCTCCCCCTACCCTGCCCGGTTGGGTCATTCCCAGAAAACCATCACACCTCATGATGTAGAACTGTCTGGGGAGCTCAAGCCCTAGATTCCAACCTCTACCACAGCAGAACAAAGAAAAGAATAGCATCTCAGAAAAGGGGTTTGCAGTGTAAAGAATATCTTCCAGACCCTTGTGTGTACAGATCATGGTATAACCAGGGCTAAAGCACAGCTTATGAATTTGGATAACCAGGACTCAAATGTTGGGTCTACCACTTAATGACTGTGTGACTTGAAAGAGTTAAAGAATGTCACAGTGAAGTTGTTTCTCATCTAAAAAGTGGGGATTATAACACTACCTACGTCATAGATTATAGTGAGCAAATTTAGCTAACATATGTTAAATGTTTACCACATTGTCTGGCACATAATAACTGCTTAATAAATTTTAGCTCATACACTTCAAGCTAGGAAGATAAAGGTAAATTGGTTTGTCTCTATCACCAAAGCGGGAGCTTCTGTGAACCTTCTGAACATGAAAATTGCATGAGAGTAGATAACCAAGGAAAGGAATCAGAAAGGCATAAGGCCAATAAAAATTCGACTGGCCAAAACACATTTCTGAAAGCCAGATTTGTTAATTCATAGGAAATGTCTCTGGCAGTGGATCAAGTAACCCAATATGGAGAAATAATTCAACTGCAGACTGGAAACAACAATGACTAAAAGGAAGAGAGGGTAGCAGAGTATCATAGCTGAGCGCATTTCCTCATTGCACTTCTGTTTTCCTGGGAATGAGCTCAGTTCAGGATTAAGAATTTGGTCTTCTCCATGGAGATGCTGAACAGCTGCAATTCATTTTCAATTCCTGTCAAGACAGTTGGTTGTGAGAAGCAAGGGCAGGAATGCAAGGACGTGACATCCAGAGAGGCCATATTCACCAGGGGGGCCATGAGGTAGATACAGAGGCATCCATGATTCCCAGGCTGAAATGTAAATTAGGAAATCCTCAATGTGGTGAGATCAATTTCTCTGAATATGAGTTTCTTCTGTTTCAACTTGGAACTGGTTAAGGTGCATGGTGATTATGCTAACTAGACATGTATGGCTGGGAGCTTCTAACTGAGGCTCACTTGCTACATTTTCTGGGATTCAGTTATCTTAAGTGTGAAGTGAGTGGACCACTCCAAACCTCCTTCAGCTTTAGATGGACATGAGATGTGACCATAAAGGAACATAAATAACTGACTCATCATTTTAAGGGGCCCAATCAGTTCAGTTCACTCAGTTGTGTCTGACTCTTTGTGACCCTTTGGACTTGCAGCACACCAGGCTTCCCTGTCCACCACAAACTCCCAGAGCTTGCTCAAATTCATGTCCATCAAGTTAGTGATGCCATACAACTGTCTCATCCTCTGACCCCTTCTCCTCTTGCCCTCAATCTTTCCCAGTATCAGGGTCTTTTCCAATGAGTCAGTTCTTTGATCAGGTGGCTGAGATATTGGAGATTCAGTTTCAACATCAGCCCTTCTGATGAATATTCAGAACTGATTTCCTCTAGGATTGACTGGTTTGATCTCCTTAAAGTCTAAGGGACTGTCAAGAGTCTTCTCCAACAACACACCACACCACAGTTCAAAAACATCAATCCTTTAGCCCAATAAATGACCATAAATAAGGCTGAGACACCAAAGAATTGATGCTTCAAACTGTGGTGCTGGAGAAGACTCTTGAGAGTCCCTTTGATAGCAAGGAGATCAAACCAGTCAATCATAAAGGAAATAAATACTGAATATTCATTGGAAGAACTGATGCTGAAGCTCTAATACCTTGGTCACTTGATACGAAGAACTGACTCATTGGAAAAGACCCTGATGCTGGGAAAGATTGAAGGCAGGAGGAAAAGGGGGTGACAGAGGAAAAGATGGTTGGATGGCATCATCAACTCAATTGACATGTGTTTAAGCAAACTCTGGAAGATAGTGAAGAACAGGGAAGGCTGGTGTGCTACAGTTCAAGAGGCTGCAAAGAGTTGGACACAACTTAGCAACTGAACAACAACAACAAATAAACAACACCCCATTCCTCTCCCCAAATTCAGAACCAACTGCACAGCTGAATTAGAGTCATATTTAAATAAGGGAATCCAAATGTCAGATCATCAGATAAAAGTTTGGTTTGAGCATGTAAGTCTGTGAAATCATGGGCTTCCTAACACTTCACCTGAAAGTAGTATTTGAAAGCACCCAGTCAAGGGCAGTTCTATGTAACTGTGTACCTCCTAAGTCCCATGAGGCCAGACAGTTTTCTTAACCACATGGCAGAAAACAGACCAGAACATTGCCCCTCTGCAGGCAGGCAGATCCAAAGAGAGAAGGGAGACTTGAGTGGGCATCACAACTGCCTAGTGGCCTTAACACACAGATGCGTGGGCCCATCCTAAGGAGCTTCCGATTCAATAGGCTGGGCTGTGGCCTGATAATTTGCATATCTAACATTTTTCCTATGATATTGATGCTGCAGGTCTTGAGACCTCTAATCTAAGCTGTGCTGTGTTTAGTCGCTTAGCCGTCTGACTCTTTGCGACCCCATGGACTGTAGCCCACCAGGCTCCTCTGTCCATAGGGATTCTCTAGGCAAGAATGCTGGAGTAGGTTGCCATGCCCTCCTTCAGGGGATCTTCTCAACCCAGGAATCAAACCCACTTCTCCTGCATTGTGGGCAGATTCTTAAGCATCTGAGCCACCAAGAAAGTCCAAAAATACTGGAGTGGGTAGCTTATCCCTTCTCCAGAGGAACTTTCTGACCCAGGACTCAAACCAGGGACTCCTGCATTGCAGGTGATTTCTTTACCAGCTGTACTACCCAGGAAGCCTCTAATCTAAGCTAAGTATTTTTCAGTTGAGAGCTGCTGATCTAAGCTAGGTATCCCCAACAATTTCTCTCAAACTCAGCAACCTGATCAAGTCACTGCTCCCTTGCTGAGGGGCAGCAGGGAGGAGGGAGGAAATACAGAGTCTCCAGAGACCCAGGCAGATAGCTTTCTGCATGGAGTGAGGTATGGGTGCCCCCCACAACCCCAGCCTGTTGCATCTTTCGTGATTCTTGTTCATGGAGTACTTATTGATTTACTGATAAAAATAAAAGCAATGATATTATAATTTTACTTTATTGTATTAACTACAAGATCCTTTGTTACAATACCAGTATAATTCCCAAGAATAGTTATATTACTCTTCTAGTTAAAAATAAAGTTTCATAATTTTCAATGTGTTGATCTAAAATGAAACAGCATAACAGATGGGACAAGGGGAGAATTCTTATAATTCTTCTCCTTGAAGTTATAAGTAATATTGAATTGGAAGTTGCTCTAGACTTTACACTTGTGCTACTGATTTAAACAGTTGGCAATCTTCACTGAAGGAAACATTGAGGGGATTAGAATCTTCTGCTACACTGCGTGCTGGCAAAAGTCGTACTAGGAGCTTACTGGATCAGGACTGTTGCACACCTTGGCTATTTTTTAAGTCATTGACCTTGGGGGTGTCACATCCTCTTCCTGACCCACTTTCCTTATCTGTAAAAGACAACAGAAAGGTCTTTACCCTCTTATCTTCCTCTGTTCAGCCTTGAGTACCTTCTATTTCTGCAGGATACAAGTTCATCTGGTTCTTGCTGATTGGGAGCCCTTGAAATCAAGTAACTCATCTCATTCAGTAAAGCAGAAAAACAAAAACAAACAAACTAAAAAGTGGCTACTAGGGAGGTAGAAGGCTGGTGAAATGCTGACTGTCAACTTGGCCTTCTTTTCAGCCTGAACTGATTTGATTAAAGGAGAAGATAAGAGTGACTCCCACCCCTGGGTCTAGAGAAGAGATCTTTATGCTAAACAAGCAGCCAGAAGGAGTTTAAACATTCCTCCAGCCTTAGAATATCTCCCAAGCTTGAAAAAGCTAAATCAAATCAAAATGTGTCATCATCA
The DNA here is from genome assembly GCA_006408695.1 of Aepyceros melampus. NCBI lineage: Eukaryota > Metazoa > Chordata > Mammalia > Artiodactyla > Bovidae > Aepyceros > Aepyceros melampus. The sequence goes on along the minus strand of SJXQ01010710.1, from coordinate 103,946 downwards.
AGCATTCGAGAGGAATAATTTTCATCATGCTAGGAGAGTGTGGTTTCTCTGCCTGCTTGGGGAAATATTTGCTAGGAGGATTTGGAGACAGGTAAAATCAGATGGTGATTGTAGCCATGAAATTAAAAGATGCTTACTCTCTGGAAGGAAAGTTATGACCAATCTAGATAACATTCAAAAGCAGAGACATTACTTTACCAACAAAGGTCTGTTCAGTCAAGGCTATGGTTTTTCCTGTGGTTGTGTATGGATGTGAGAGTTGGACTGTGAAGAAAGCTGAGTGCCGAAGAATTGATGCTTTTGAACTGTGGTGTTGGAGAAGACTCTTGGGAGTCCCTTGGATTGCAAGGAGATCCAATCAGTCCATCCTAAAGGAGATCAGCCCTGGGTGTTCTTTGGAAGGAATGATGCTAAAGCTGAAGCTCCAGTACTTTGGCCACCTCATGCAAAAAGCTGATTCACTGGAAAAGACTCTGATGCTGAGAGTGATTCGGGGCAGGAGAAGGGGACGACAGAGGATGAGATGGCTGGATGGCATCACTGACTCGATGGACGTGAGTCTGAGTGACTCTGGGAGTTGGTGATGGACAGGGAGGCCTGGTGTGCTGCAATTCACGGAGTTGCAGAGTCGGAAACGACTGAGCAACTGAACTGAACTGAAAGAGGACCCAGTAGATGAGTCTCCTTTTATCTGATGAAGCTGAAATTTGAATTCTCTTGTTTAAATATGGCTTTAATTTCTGTTATGCTGTTGGTCCTGAATTTGGGGAGAAGGGGGGATATCATTTATTGGGTCCCTTATAACCACAACAGTTATTTCTGTTTCCTTATGGCCAGATGCCATGCCCATGTAGAGCTGAAGGAGATTTGAAGGGGTCCAGCTCACTCACTCTACAGATAAGGCCATTGAAGCCTAGAGAGGGGAAGGCACTTACTCAAGCTCATTCAGGAAACTAGCTGGAGCTGGAAGAGTACCAGCCCTGGAATAGAATGAGGCAGATTCATCAGGGGTCACGTTACAACCCATTCGCCAGCTGCGAGTGTTGGTTGGCTAGGCTTAGCATTCCAAGCCCACAGATGGTAACCAGCTATCAAGTCTGAGCAGGGGTGCATAGAAGGTTGGAGGCCATTAGAGCTGAAGCCATGGTTGAGAGCCTGGTGACAAAGATGGATGGAGCGAGAGAAAGAAGTCTGCCAAAGACACAACCACCAGGAGCCAAAAATTTGAGAGACAGAGAAGGATCAGTCAGGTCCAAGCAAAGGAGTGGCACAAACAGACACCAAAAGAGAGGGGAGCCTCAGCAAGGGCCAGTTAACACTGTCCATGTAAGTGATGAGTTCTAGCAAAATAAGAACAAGAAAGAAGGCCGCTGGGCTTAGTAACATGGAGACTGAACTGACCTCAGTGGGAACAGACAGCAATGCGGGGGCAGCGGGAGAAGCCTGGACAAAATGAATTGACAAGTGAGTCTGAGAAGAGGGGAGGGACTGAATAAGATAAGGTGGCTGCATGGCATCACCAGCTCAATGGACATGGATTTGGGTGGACTCCGGGAGTTGGTGATGGACAGGAAGGCCTGGTGTGCTGCGTTCATGGGGTCACAGAGTCGGACACGACTGAGTGACTGAACTGAACTGAATATAGGCTCTGCAATGGTACATTTAATGGAGCCCAACACACAGTATGTGATCAGAAACATGGAAGTAGAGAAGAAAGCGATGAAGGTAAACCAGAGGAATGTATATTCCAGGATGAGAAAAAAATGCCATGCAGTCCACAGCAGGATGAGAAGCTAAGGTTTCTGTGGAACTCTTTGTGGTAAATTGATGCTTATGTATTATTCAAATACACGTATCCATGAATTAAATTACAAGACTGAAGAGACAACAAAGGGAAAGGTCTCTTCTCCCTCCAGACAGATTCTTTGCATCTCTGGCACATCTTCTATTCAGTCTAAATATTTATGGAGAGAGCTTTACTTGGAGTTGGACCGTCTCCTTCAAAGGATCTTAGCCTCATGACAAAGAACAAGAGCAAGATGATGAATGCAGAATGCATGGTGAGGTGGGTGGGAGTGCCCGGGGCAGAGGTTTCTGAGCACTGCATTTTCCAGAGAGATGTTTGGATGGAATTTGACCTTATGGGCAGGGACACATTAATCATAACCTGTAGGAACATCTCAAGATGGGCCATCAGAATGATTCATTTGCTGTTAGCTCTGTCTTTCTGTGTGTTGATGTTGAGATACTGTCGGTGATGACTCCTGGGAAAGAAAGGATGGAAAAGCCCTTCTCCGTTTGACTGCCATTCACTTAGCTCTGACCCACACAGCCCGTGAACTGGTTCTGGCCTACGTCTCCATCTCCATCACTTTCAACAGTAACCCTCACTAACCCAGCTCCACCCACACTGGCTTTCACTGTTGTTTAAATACGTCAAACTGGACTGGGCTCAAGACATCAGTCTTGTTTTTCCTCTGTCTAGAAGGTATTTTCAAGGTTCTTCTCCACCTCTTCTTTGATCAAAAGATATGCCCCTGAAAAGGCCTTCTGCGACAACTCTTTTTAAAATAAATCTTACTGGGAACCTACTGGATAGCACAGGGAGCTCACTCAATGCTCTGTGATGACCCAGATGAGTGGGATGGAGGGGTGGGAGGGAGGTCTAAGAAGGAGGGGATGTCTGCATACATATAATTCACATATGCGTGCATAAAATTCAGAACATAATTCACATTGTCATACAGCAGAAACTAACACAACATTGTAAAGCAACTATACTTCAATACAAGACATACATACATAAAAAATAAATCCCGACTCTGTATCATTCTTTAGACCTTTGCCTTGTTATATTCTTCATAATGCTGCTACTTGAATAACTATTTATATGTTTCATCTCTCCCAAAATAGAGGAGTATTTTGCCTTAGTACTGTATCCCCTAATATGAGTATCTGGCACAGAAGAGGTGCCCAGTAAATATTTGGTGAATGAATGAAATCATGAATTGATTTAATCCATTAATTCTCCAGGAAGTCACTTCTATTCTCCCAGGCTTGGGTAGGTGCTTCTCATCTCAGCTTCCATACCTTCCAGGTATCTATGTCACGTGATTATATGATGTATTAGAATAAAATGTTCTCGTGTCTGGCTCTCTCCGGCGTTGGTAAGTTCTTGAAGCTCATGAATCATGGCTGATTTATCTTTGTCTCTCTGGGGTCTCACATGGTGTCATTCTTCACTAGACTGAAGGGGAAAGGTTTTACACACTAAATACCAATAACCGAGCAGTGGGACAAAAGGTGGATTCGTGGGATTTAGCAATGATTCACCTAGAAGAAGGAGAGGTGGTACTGCCATAAATGACAATTAAATCAATCAACAAAATATATTAAATAACTATTCAGAGTGATATCCTTGGTCAGAAAGCAGCATTTTGAATTGAGGGACAGTCAGTCTCTATTCTAGCCATGGCCTTTATGTCATGGGCCATTCCCATCCAAACAGTGAGGAGTTTAGGCCATGCAATGTCTAAAAGTGCCCATGTTCTTTCAGGATCTGATATACCTAGGAGAGTGAACACCGCAATGGAGTAAAAAAATATATATATATAGAATTCATACATCCTGCCCTAGAAAAGGCAACCATGCAAGGATTTAGAGCCAAAGCCAACTGGATTTGAACCCTGATGCTGGAATTTACAAACTCTGTGAATTTAGGAAAAATGCATTAATTAGTCTAGGGGCTTCCCTGTGTGGCACAGTGGTAGAGAATCCACCTGCTAACGCAGGAGACACTAGTTCAGTCCCTGGGTCAGGAAGATCCCCTGGAGAAGGAAATGGCAACCCACTCCAGCCTTCTTGCCTGGAAAATTTCACAGACGAGCACCATGGCGGGCTATAGTCCATGGTGTCACAGAGTCAGACACGACTGAGTGATGACAGAGCACAGCTCAGTAAAGAATACCATGTTTTGCCCTTCCTCATACATCCCATGATGAGCCTTTTAGGTCAAGTTGCCTTAAGAACTAGAAAATTCTTCTATAAACACCACTCAGCAGTATGAAGATTTCAAATGCTGATTCAGAGTCAACCGACCCCAAAACGGGAAGAGACAGACCCCCTCACAAGACTAAAGTTTTCCAGATCTTCCCCTTGAGGCCCCTGAGCAGACTCCATCTGTGTTACCCAGGAAGTTTCTGGAGCCATTTCTTTGCTAGAATTCCACAGTAAACATTCTTACAGATGACTTACCGCCTGTCACAACACTCCACAGCTCCCTTTCCAGAAAGGATTCCTACAGAATGAGGTCAGTTGCTCACTATCCGAGACTTCCATTTTTTTTCACCCCTTTGCTGTTAAGATGCTGAGCAACTGTCTCTGGCTACATCAAGGGGTTGTTTCCAACAGCTGTGGGAGCAAAACGTTCCAGCAGCCTAAGACAGAGCTGAGGGGATCCAGGGAGATAACACACAGGCTCCAACTCCATTAGGGGAAATTCCAAGTCAGCAGATGGCATAGCCTTGAAGTACAGTTAATGAGAAGTTTTGGGAGGGAGGTTCAGGAGGGAAGGGACATATGTATACCTGCGACTGATTCATATTGACGTATGGCAGAAACCGACACAGTATCATAAAGCAAGTATCTTCCAACTAAAACAAATAAATTTAATTTAAAAAAAATGAAAGGATCCTAGATATACTTCTAGAGGTTTGGAAATGGATCAAATGTGCAAGTATTAACACCTGTCCTCTCATAGACACTTTCATTCATCAGCAGCCCCCTGACGCCACGAATGATGTTCCTTCTCACTAGACTTCCCAAATGTTGGGGACCCTTAAAAGGACTTCAGCTAAGCACACTGCAGAGTGCATATAACTCCTTACTTGACAGCCTGCCAGCAGTCCCCTCCACCAGGCATGAGGGCTTTCATGTAAATCTCCCCCTCTTCTTTCTTCAAGGGGACCACAAAGTCTCAGGGAATGTCAGGCATGCACATGTTCTCATATTGCTGAATCAAGAATAAATTTGATAAATCACTTCATCCTCCATTTCATATAGCTAGCTAATGCTTGATTCATGATGAATGCAGAGGTGAGTACTGAATAGACTATTAAAATAAAGACTCTTGGCCAACCTGACTTAGGAAATGGCTATTCCTTTCTCTTTCGATGAGTGTGCTCAGTTGCTTCAGTCATGTCCGACACTTTGAGACTATAACCTGCCAGGCTCCTGTGTCCATAGGATTTCCCAGGCAAGAATACTAGAGTAGGTTGCCATTTCTTACTCCAGGGGATCTTCCTGGAGCTCCTTGGATCCTGAAGCTGAACTTCAGCCCCAGCCTTCTGAGCAAGTTTCCTAACGTCTCTGAACCTAGAGACTTTTCTCTTAGAAAAGTCATAAACTGGCAATAATAAGAGACTCTGTCTCCTAGGCTTACTGGGGGGAGTAAGGGTCAACATGTGGAAAGTACTGCTGGTCGTGGAGTAGGCTCTCAATAGATGTTAGCCACTATTTCTGAGACTAGCAATAGCAGGATAGAAATAGTGGCTGTGCAAGAGTAATGATAGTACTAGTAGTTATGATAGTATGGTAATGTGCTGTGCACAGTCACTTCAGTCGCATCTGATTCTTTGCGACCTGGGGACTGTAGCCCACCAGGTTCCTCTGTCCGTGGGTTCTCCAGGCAAAATACTGGAGTGGGTTGCCATGCCCTTCTCCAGGGGATCTTCCTGACCCGGGAATCAAACTCTTATCTCCGGTGACTCCTGCATTGCAGGCAGGTTCTTTTACCCACTGAGTTACCTGGGAAGCCCAGTACGGTAACAGAGGAGCCTACCAACACTAGTGGTATAGTGTTCATAGCAGCATGACATCATAGCAGTAGTAGTTGCGTCATAGTAATGGTGTGGCAGTATATTAATAGCATTAAATTATAGTGGCGTCGTTTTCATAGTAGTAGGAAAAGTAGGTATGGTTATATAGTAGTAACGGTAGTAGTATCAAGCTAGTAAAACATTAGAAATACAATTTTAAAGTAGTACTAGCAGAAGTTATAGTATTGAAGCATGGCAGTAATAGCAGTAGTATTTGACAGGCACCAGACATGGGTCCTTGAACACAAGGAGCTCCTGCTCGCCCTCCCCCTCAGATTCTCTGAGTATCCAGGATGAAAGGGGGCTTTGGGGGTCATCTGGTATGTGGTCCACATCATAGCCATGAGAACACTAAGGCAGGAAAGTGAAGTGGCCCACGTGAGATCTCCTGGGGTCAGTGTCACAGTGCGGGCTCAAGCTCTAGTCCCCTCATTCTCCCTCCAGTACTTTAGCCACTGAACCACAGTCAGTCATTTACAAATCTCCTCTTCCCATCTACCTACTCACGCCTACCCAAATCCGCTTTCCTCCCACCCAAAAAGCTACACCTCCCCAGACAAGCCAGGCTCCCTGCTACCTCTGTGGTTTTACATATGCCGTTTCTTCTACCTTAGAGACTCTACCTCTCTGCCCATCTCAGTAAGGCCTACTCTTCCTTTGACATTCATCTCCTTTTTTTTTTAATTTTTTAATTACTTAATTTATTTTAATTGGAGACTAATTACTTTACAATATTGTAGTGGTTTTTGCCAAACACTGACATGAATCAGCCATGGGTGTACATGTGTTCCCCATCCTGAATCCCCCTCCCACCTCCCTCCCCACCCATCCTTCAGGGTCATCCCCTCATCTCCTTTTTAAATTGTTTCTTAAGTCTCCTTTCCATCCTGATTCATGGGCTGCATTAGAGCAGCTTTTTTTGTTTGTTTGTTTCTTCTAACATGGTTTATCCTAGCATTTATTGTACAGAGTTGAAATCCATTTCTTAAGAACAGGCATTATTGTAGTTTACAAATATCAATTCATTTAATTCTCATAAGAATCCCTATGAAGTTCTTTACATGTATTTGCTTTATCTGTCTTCTAGGCCACTTGTTTGTTCAGAAACAATTGTGGAACACCTACTTATGGCCATGCATTAGGCCCATTTCTGTCATTTCTTTGAATAAGAAATGTTCACAGTGTTGAGCTCAGTGTTGCCTCTGTCCTCAAGATGCTTACAATCTAACTGGAGAGACAGGCAAGGAAGCAGCTGATTTCAATACAATAGACCAAGTCTCATAATAGGAGAGGCTCTGAGAGCTAATGGAAGGGGCACAAACCCAACCTGGGAGGGGGCAAAGAGAAGCCTTCTTAGGGGATTGTGGCATCTAGGTTTGGACTTGAAGAATGGGTTATTTGGATGGAGAAAAATTGTAAAAATCTTCTAGAGTGGAGAGAAGTGCATGATCAAAAGACAGAATGAGAATGTAGGCCGGAAAAGTTGGGGAATGAGGTGGGGAGGACAGTAGAGTCAGGAAGGAAGGGCTGCCAAAGAGGGACAGTCAGGAGGGAGGACTCCACTGGCCTCATCACTCAGGTGACTCGGGACTCCTGAGAAAGGCATGCTGTCGTCTCATTTACTTCCTCATTACCCAGCACAACATCCAGCACAGATTATGTACCTAATGTGTGTGTGTGTGTGTGTGTGTGTGTGTGTGTGTGTGAGAGATTCAGTCATGTCTGACTCTTTGCGACCCCATAGTCTATCCATGGAATTCTCCAGGCAAGAATACTGGAGTCAGTTGTCATTCCTTTCTCTAGCGGATCTTTCCATCTCAGGGATCGAACTGGGGTCTCCTGTATCCAGGCAGATTCTTTATCATCTCGACTACTAGGGAAGCCCTGTGAGTATTCTTCAAATGATTACTTGAATGAACAAGCTACGGATAAAGAGCAGAATGTTCTTAGGACTTTGTAGAAACTCCTTTTGTTTATTTTTAAGGATTTCTAATATTTGAGAGGAACAGTTCTATCCCCAGACTCTCCAGGTACAGACTATCCAGGGCTCACTGTGTCCAGAACACAATTGATAGGACTTTTTCAAAAGAAATCCCCAAAGATTTCCAGTTTCAGGGAGCCAGAATGGGGACATGTGTTTGTCATTTTACAAATGGGAGGGAAAAAGGGAAGATTCTGAGTAAGCATCACTCTGAGGCCAAGTGATAAGAGAGTTGAGTAGAGAAGGAACAACATTAAACGAAACTTTTTGAAAATACACAGAAGTACATAAATCATCCAGAGTCATGTTGTCCTGATTAGAATCCCAAAATAGAAAAAAGCGATTTTCTTTTGTGCTATTATTTCATCACAGCTGGCAGTTCAACACGCCTGGGGGCCTGGAGCTTGTAGATCGTTAAGTTGGGAGCTGGAAGGACTGACCTCAGAGCACTACCTTGTAGCCAGTTCTCAGAAAAAAAAAAAAGCACTGACTGTGGGCTTCTGGGATCCTATGGAGACCATTCATTCCAGACCAGGGTTTCAAGGAGATAAGGCTCCCTTTGGGGGTTGGCTGGCAGAAGAAAGAAACAATTAAAGGATAGAGTCATACCAGGCATGGTGCCAAACACCAAGTAGCCCTAAGGATCACTGGCTAAGAATCAGGCCAACAGGGGTCTGCCAATCAATTATTTACATAGCACCCTCTGCGCCTATGACTGTACTGAGACAACAGTCCTTGCCCAACACTCACGGCATGGTGGGTAGAAAGAGAAGAGTCCTTACAGACATTAAGATGTACCTTCAATTGCTGGTCCTACCATGATGCATTGCTTACCCAAGCTAAATCTTCCAAATTTTGTCTGGAAGTTAAAAAAAAAAGTTATAAAGATAGAATGAGGGATAGAAGGAAGGAAGAGAAAGAAAGGAGAAAAGAACATCAAACAGAACTATGCTGCTGTGAGAATGACATGAAATCACATGTTGAAAGCACAATTCCTTGCCCACAGCATGACTAGTGCCCTTCCTTACACTTGCTCACTGTCAACAGAAGGGCCTTTTAAAGTCCCCTTGTAACTCAGACTCATTGGAAAAGACCCTGATGCTGGGAAAGATTGAAGGCAGGAGGAGAAGGGGAAGAGAGAGGATGAAATGGTTGGATGGCATCACTGACTCAATGGACATGAGTTTGAACAAGCTCCAAGAGTTGGTGATGGACAGGGAAGCCTGGCGTGCTGCAGTCCATGGGGTCACAAAGAGTTGGACGTGACTGAGCAACTGAACTGAATGGTTACTCAGTTCAGATGTTCCAAAATTTGGGCAAATGAGCATAAATGAGCTCTACTGTTGTCCTCAAGGGAACAAGGATTTAATAAGCACAGCCTTCAGGAATGGCCCATGTTGGTGAGGGCAAGGAGGAACATCTGCTCACGGTGAAGGCATCACGCCAACCTGGAAGTGTCTTGATGGCTGTGCCCCACACTGCTTGCAAAATCATTAATACCTTTTAGTTTAAACTTTGAAAATTCAGAATTAGGTCTAGATGACAGTTTTGAGGTCAGTCATGCCTAGTACAAAAATCTCAGTTCTACCATTTACCCATGTGTAGTTCTGAAAGTGTTAATCTCTGAAACCCCATTTCCTTTGCCATAAATGAAGATAATATCTATACCGCCTAAAGTTTAAACATTCAGTTCAGTTCAGTCGCGCAGTCGTGTCCGACTCTTTGCGACCCCATGAATCGCAGTACGCCAGGCCTCCCTGTCCATCACCAACTCCCGGAGTTCACTCAGACTCACGTCCATTGAGTCTGTGATGCCATCCAGCCATCTCATCCTCAGTCGTCCCTTTCTCCTCCTGCCCCCAATCCCTCCCAGCATCAGGGTCTTTTCCAATGAGTCAACTCTTCGCATAGGTGCCCAAAGTACTGGAGCTTCAGTTTTAGCATCATTCCTTCCAAAGAAATCCCAGGGTTGATCTCCTTCAGAATGGACTGGTTGGATCTCCTTGCAGTCCAAGGGACTCTCAAGAGTCTTCTCCAACACCACAGTTCAAAAGCATCAATTCTTCAGCGCTCAGCCTTCTTCACAGTCCAACTCTCACATCCATACATGACCACAGGAAAAACCATAGCCTTGACTAGACGGACCTTAGTCGGCAAAGTAATGTCTCTGCTTTTGAATATACTATCTAGGTTGGTCATAACTTTTCTTCCAAGGAGTAAGCGCCTTTTAATTTCATGGCTGCAGTCACCATCTGCAGTGATTTTGGAGCCCAAAAAAACAAAGTCTGACACTGTTTCTACTGTTTCCCCATCTATTTCCCATGAAGTGATGGGGCCAGATGCCATGATCTTNACATTAAACCCCCAGAATATACTCATCTGATAACTGGAAATCTGTACACTTTGATCAGCATCAAAGAAGTCAAGAGACAGTGAGGCCAGAGAATGTAACCCCAGCATGTGTCCTAGTAGAATGGGAGAGAGTTGAACATATCTGATGAATAACTCAAATGACAATCATCCCACCTCGGTAAATATCTTCATTTACCCATAACTCAAACTGGAAACCTTCAAGGGACCTCTGACTCTTTTTGTTAAGTTCTTATAATTTTGCCTCTGAAAGTTCTCTCTCAAATGTTCCCCTTGCCCTCACTGCTTTTGCCTTGCCTCAGTCCATCTTTTTTCCCTTGGACTATTGCAGTAGCCTTCTGACTGTCTGCTAGACTTAGCCCCTTTCAAGCATCACTCTGTTGTCTGAGTGGTCATTTTAACATTCTACCCCATTTAAGACCCTTTAGGAGTTCTCTATCATTGCAAGACCAACTCCAATGCTTTAACAGGAATACACTTCACAGTCTGGCTCCAGTTCATTTGCTCTTGTCAGCTCCCTGTGTGCTAGCCATGTTTAGTCACTTGCTACTCAGCTTTTGCATATTTTCCCCCTTGCTCTATCTAAAAAGTTCTCCGTTCCTTAATGCGGGGAATTGTTTCCCCGTAAATGCTTGGCTCAAACCTAGAAAATCCCTAGTTATCTTTTAAGAGTCACATGGAGGATCATTATCCCCTAAGAAATCTTTCCTAATTTTCTCTAATGGAATCTCAGCGTCTTCTCTAGTTTTTGTCAAAAGATTGTCATACGCATATCATTCTCAAAGCATTTGTATCATGGTCTGTATTTTTACATACATACCTATCTCCTTCAGCTAATCTGTAAACATCTTGATGAAAACCTCTAACTAAAGTTTGTAATTTGTTCTCAGCAGAGAGTAAATACATAGCTCCTGGAACATAGAAAATGCATGCTTATGCTCAGTCCTTAAGTCCTGTCTGACTCCTAGAGACCCCAGGGACTGTAGCCCACCAGGCTCCTCTGTCTATAGAATTTCCCAGGCAAGAGTACTGGAGTGGATTGTCTCCTCCTCCAGGGGATCTTCCCAACCCAGAGATCAAGCCTGCATTGGCAGGCAGATTCTTTACCACTGAGCCATAATTATATTACCACATGACTAGAGATATAAATGTATTACCACATGACTAGAAATGTTAAAGCTGAAGCTCTAATACTTTGGCTACTTGATGTGAAGAGTTGACTCTGTGGAAAAGACCCTGATGCTGGGAAAGACTGAAGGCAGGAGGAGAAAGGGACAACAGAGGATAAGACAGTTGGATGGCATCACCAACACAATGGAGATGAGTTTGAGAAAACTCTGGGAGATGATAGACAGGGAAGCCTGGCATGCTGTAGTCCATGGGATCACAAAGAGTTCGATATGACTGGGCAGCTGAACAGTAAGAGATATAAAGATAAGGAGTTTATTTCAAACTCATAGGAAGACAAATTTCTTACATGCCCATGATGGTTGAGTTTTTAAACTTGTATGGGTATATATCTTATCCCAACTCAATTCTTGGTCTAAGTTAATGTAAGCTTCAGTTTCCTTCTCTCTCAAACTTCATCAAGAAAGGTTAATTACAGCATAATCATAGGATTGTTGGAACTCTTAACTAGTAAAGACTGGTTATCATAGGATTCTTGAAAGCCTAACTAGTAAAGATACTTAGTCTAGTGCCTGTATTAGCTTTGTATTGCTACTGTAATATTAATGGTGTAATGAAACTGAAAATAACACAAATGTAGTAGCTTAGAGTTATAGAGGTCAGAAGTACAAAATAGGCCTCATGGGGTTAAAGTTAAGGTGTTGGTAGGCGACTCTGGGGACCAGTCTGTTTTCTGCCTTTTCCAGCTTCTTGAGTCTTCCTACGTTCCTTGGTTTGTGGCCCCCTTGCCATCCTCAAAATAAGCAATGGCTCATTGAGTCTTTCTCACACTGTTATAGCTCTGACATGCACTTTCTTACCTTCTTCTGTTTATATGGACCCAGTGAGTACCTGGGGTTCACCTAGATAGTCTAGGATAATTTCTCTATCTCAGACTCCATAACTTACATTTGCAACCCCTTTTGCCATGTAAGGAGTGTGAAGTAACCTATGCCCAGGTTCTGGGACTTGGGATGTGGACATCTCTGGGAGAGCATCATTTTGGCTGCTACAGTGCTCAATCTGCTAGATGTTTTGATAAGTGATCAGTAACGCTTGTTTTTTACTGTTGGAATTGCAGACCATTTCTTAAACATTGTGCTTCCCAGGTAGCTTAGTGGTAAAGAATCCACTGCCAGTGCAGGAGATGCAGGTTTGATCCCTGAGTCCTAAAGATCCTCTGGAGGAGGAAATGGCAATCCACTCCCCTATTCTTGCCTGGAGAACACCATGGACAGAGGAGTATGGCAGGTTATAGTCCATGGGGTTGCAAAGATTCGGACATGACTGAGCGTCTGAATGCTCCTAAATATTGTTAAATAGAACTGTGTTATAGCTGAAACACTTTTGAAACATACAACCCTGATACAGTGTGGCCTTCTATTAATAACTTAGCATGAAAGGACCACAGTTATTTTATACTAAAATAGGGTTAAGTGATTCACTTTTGAAAATTTCTTTAGTCATTTTATTATGCTGGGATACATAGAGGAGAGTGAAAAAGTTGGCTTAAAGCTCAACATTCAGAAAACTAAGATCATGGCATCTGGTCCCATCACTTCATGGGAAATAGATGGGGAAACAGTAGAAACAGTGTCAGACTTTATTTTTTTGGGCTCCAATATCACTGCAGATGGTGACTGCAGCCATGAAATTAAAAGACGCTTACTCCTTGGAAAAAAGTTATGACCAACCTAGATAGTATATTCAAAAGCAGAGACATTACTTTGCCGACTAAGGTCCGTCTAGTCAAGGCTATGGTTTTTCCTGTGGTCATGTATGGATGTGAGAGTTGGACTGTGAAGAAGGCTGAGCGCTGAAGAATTGATGCTTTTGAACTGTGGTGTTGGAGAAGACTCTTGAGAGTCCCTTGGACTGCAGGAGATCCAACCAGTCCATTCTGAAGGAGATCGGCCCTGGGATTTCTTTGGAAGGAATGATGCTAAAACTGAAGCTCCAGTACTTTGGCCACCTCATGCAAAGAGTTGACTCATTGGAAAAGACCCTGATGCTGGGAGGGATTGGGGGCAGGAGGAGAAAGGGACGACCAAGGATGAGATAGCTGGATGGCATCACGGACTCAATGGACGTGAGTCTGAGTGAACTCCGGGAGTTGGTGATGGACAGGGAGACCTGGCCTGCAGCGATTCATGGGGTCTCAAAGAGTTGGACACGACTGAGTGACTGAACGGAACAGAAAAGGAAATTGGCATTTATTTATAAGTACCTTATAGCCCTAAAGAGGCTTCCCTAATTTTCAGTTGGTAAAGAATCTGCATACAATGCAGGAGTCTCTGATTTGATTCCTGAGTTGGGAAGATCTGCTGGAGAAGGGATAGGCTAGCCACTCTAGTATGCTTGGGCTTCCCTTGTGGCTCAGTTGGTAAAGAATCCGCCTGCAATATAGGAGACCTGGGTTTGATCCCTAGGTTGGGAAGTTCCCCTGAAGGGAAGGCTTACCCACTCCAGTATCCTGGCCTAGAGTATTGCATGGACTGTATAGTCCATGGGGTTGCAAAGAGTTGGACTCGGCTGAGCAACTTTCACTTATAGCCCTAAAAAAGACTATTTTACTTTTATTACTATTACTGTGCAGTAATGACTAACAGTTACTGAGAACTTGCTGTGTGCCAGGAACTGTTCCAAGTGTTTATGTGCGTATCGACTAATACAGCCCACTGAGGGGAGATGCTTTTACTTTCCTTATTTTGCATCAGTAGACTTTGCCCAGAGTTTCAGGGCTGGTGAGTACTAGTGATGGGATTTAAACTCAGGTGGTCAGGCTTTAGAACCTATACTTTTAACCACAGCACTATAAAAATGAGAATGTGGAGAAGGATGTGGCAACACTCGAAGAGTGAACACTCTACTCTGGGCTAATAACTCATAGCATTTTTATAGTCATCATGGTGTAGCTTGAGAGTGTTTAGTCTTATTGAATTCTGTTTTTGTGCTTGGAAAAAAATGCATAATAGAGGGCCAGCTGTGAGTTGAGAGTTAGTCAGTTTCCAGAGATGCTTGAAAATATTGTCTAGTGAGTTCAGGCTTTTAAAGACAGGTCCTTTAAGTTTGTTGTCTCTGTCTGTTGTCTTTCTCTCAAAAATATAGTTTAAGGACATTAGCTGCAGCAACTATCATATATCATGTGTTGTCTTTTTTTTCTGTCAACTTGCTTTGATGTGGAGAGTTTAAGAGCCAGGAATCTGCCTTTTTTTTTTTTTTTTTAGAAAGTTGTTATTCAAGTCAGTGTTTCCTGAAAAAGTCAGTGTCTGCTGCTGCTGCTGCTGCTAAGGCGCATCAGTCCTGTCCAACTCTGTGCAACCCCAGAGACGGCAGCCCACCAGGCTCCCCCGTCCCTGGGATTCTCCAGGCAAGAACACTGGAGTGGGTTGCCATTTCCTTCTCTAATGCATGAAAGTGAAAAGTGAAAGGGAAATCGCTCAGTCGTGTCTGACTCTTAACGACCCCATGGACTGCAGCCTACCAGGCTTCTCCGTCCATGGGATTTTCCAGGCAAGAGTACTGGAGTAGGGTGCCATTGCCTTCTCCAAGTCAGTGTTTACAGAATATTTTAGAGTAAACATGTTATTAACACTTCCAATACTGTGGCTAGGTGAAAAACTTAAAGATGATTAACAAGGCCAGTCATTACAAACAAAATGGTAAGAACAACTGTTGAAGTATTTCGTATGATAAGGAACCCGATTTAAATGCATCACACAAGGATATGACTGAGGAACTGGCATGTGTTCAAAGTGTGTTAACAAAGATGGATAGTGATCATAGGGTTAGTGCAATAAGTAAATTGACTTTATGGACTTTATATATTCATTATAGTCACATTAGTGGAAATGACATGTTATGTCTAAGAATATCTCTTTATGCCAAAATTAGCAAAGAAGAGAGCAAACTAGTAAATTAGAATAAAATTGTATCTAATTAGTAACTTTTTTTGCATGAATGTAATATATATTTTACAGTGATCAAGTCTATTGTATACATTTTGATTTACAATAAATTCTAAATCACTTTGAAAATCAAAATCAATTAAACGAAGTCTTTTCTTTCACCTACTGCATTTAATATTTACTCGTAATCACAGTTTGGGGAGTGTGTTACCTGCACCACATGGTCATGATTTAGCTTTTACACTCCACTGTTTTATTTAGAGTCGTTTGGCAGATGAAACTGTTGACCTTAGTTAGCTAGAAAACAGCTGCTTTTCTATTTTGATTTGTAGTTAATGTTTTCCAAGTGTCAAGCACATGTAGAGAAATTTTTTCCATAGACTGATATTAAACATTTTATTTATATTTCTTTTATTTTTAATGGTCCATGAGCTGTTTAGAAAAGTGAGAGCCAGTTAGAGCATTCACTGTAAATGCTTTTAGGGGAAAAAAAACTCCCTTGGGTATTAGCATAATGGATCAATATCACATTCATTTATTTTAGTGGTATACTCAATCAGAGTGCTGTATTCTGGAAACACTCTGTTGTCTATTTTGACTACGTTAAAAATACATGATCTCTTTCAAAGTTTTCAGATTCTCTGCCTAAAGCCAGTGCTAGAGGATTCCCAACAATCTTAGGTTGGGCTCTGTTTTGTTCATGAATAAATACCTTGAGAAAGTGACCAGTTGATAATCTTACTTTAATGCCTGTTTCTTATAATCATGTTTTGTAGCTTCTGGTCAAAGACAAAGATGACTTAGTCCTCTTGTGGCGCTCTTGTCCTCTGTGGCAGGTAGAGATGGAGAGCTGTGTGCTGGGTACACAGTAGCATAAAATGATGTGTGAACTTGAAACACCATGATAGCAGGAAGGAAACACTAAGTTCCCCACGTTTTATTTGTGGCGAGTCCCAGGTGAGGTGGGCACTAGGAAACTGGGGTGGAGACTCTAGTTTCTAAACCTTTAGCTCTTGAGAAGCAATAGTCTCCTCACAGGTTATGTGATTTATGGTAGAAGAGATTATGCTTGTCCCAGTGATGTGGGTGGATTTGCTGGCCATCATCTTTCTCTTTGCTTGCCCAAGAGGGCAGCTCTAGAGTTTTCCTAATATTTTTTAAAAATGAATACTTCTAATAATGTCTTAAAATATCTTTTTTTGATCTTTCAGGAACATTAAAAAAGGCCTATTTTAAATCAAATGGGAGTGAACCTTTGGTCACTGATAGTAAAGTCCACATGTCTGATGTTATTCTTAAAACAATTCATAACGACGAGAGCACTGTGACATCTGCTGCCCATCCCACCCAACACATTCCGGCCTGGGCTATGGATGCTTCTCTCTCAGCAGACCAAAATCACAGGAACACAAGTAAGTCTGAAGGTGTCGAATGCCTGGGCCCTTTAACGTCTGTGGAATCCACAGGTAGATGTTTGAAGCATGGCGACTGATGCTCTTAATTCACAGTCCCTTACTGGTCACACAGGAAAAGCTCTGCTCCCTTATCTGGCAAGCATAGCTGAGTGTCCTCTTTCTAAACATGAAATACCATCAGTTCAGCCATCCAGATAGGGGACAGAAGCAAGAAATAAAAATGTACCGGTGCCATTCAATGTTTTTGAAGCATATAAATCTATGCTGCTTGCATTAGTATAATGGTGTTGATTTTGTCACCTCTGAATGCTTGTGCCTCTGCTTTAAAGTTTTAGGTTACTTATTTTGAGATGGTTAAATTAATAAGTAAATTAAGTTACTTATTTTGTTATTGGTACATTGTGGCAGGTAGCCTAATTCTATGGTTCTAGGTATTTTTACTGTCAGCATCTTTGCCTTAGACGTCTTTGCTACAAACATTTCTGCCTCCTCATTAATTGGTTGTAAGTTAATTTTGTCATAAAAGATAAAACAATGAAAAATAAAGGACATTTAAAAAGATTTAATGAAACAAAAAGACATTTTAAAAACTTCATGGCTAAATAAAAAAATTTTTGAATACATTTGAAATATGTGTAGATTCCGGTGATGCAGCACAAATAACTGATTTTGTGAGTTGTACTTGGTCTTCTAAGTCTTCTGTTTATAGTATTTTTATACACTTATTTTTTTTTTTTTGGCATGATCATTTCTCTTTACTTGGCATTGGGCTTTTCCTTCTTTGCTAAAATTTGTCCCTTCATTAAGAGAGGCATCAGTCTCCAAATCCTAGGGTGTGTGTTTGTAACTGAGTTCTGTATTGCATTGTGAAAGTCTTCTATGGTGTTGTATGTTCTTGGCATATTGTCACATGTTTGTTGATAGACTTTCTGAAGTTCTATGGAAAATGTGGGTTCAACTCTGTGCCACTGAGGTCCTCAGCCTCCTTCTCCTCCAGTGTAGTGTGTTTCAAAATAAGAAACCATCTTGAAGCAAATCATTGTCATCTCTCAGCTCAATAAAGGTATCAATGTCATCTCTAGCTGAAAGAAATGCTAACACATTTCACTTCGTTGAAAGCAAATTGTCAGGCCCCAAATTGTCAACCATTAGTTTATCTTTCATTGCAAAATTGCCATACAGTCAGTCAGTTACATGGTGAAAATGTCTGCGACAGAGATGCTTATAGTGAGAATACCAGGCACACGGTTCTGTAATTGAATGCCGAGGAATTTGAGGGTTATCCCCTCATCTGTTTTCCAGGTTGTCTATATGTTCTTTCTTGTTTCCCTGTTTTCTCAGCTGTGAGATTTATTTTACTGATTGACTGATGAATAATCATACCTTGAGGAAAATGGCACGTGCAAAACTTCTATTTGAGGACAGATGGTGGTATTTGTCAGTTATTCCAGAGAAAGAGCCGGGAAGGAGAGAGGGAAGACAGAAAGTGTGGAGTTGGGTCTGAGATGGTGGCAGATGATATGCTCTGGAATGTAACTCTGTCCCTCTCTAGTTCTTTCAGGAAAGTTCCTAACCTTCTAGAATGCTAGTGGGAGTAGATTAGTATGGAAATGACCCAGTCTGTACTCATCCATCATAATCAGAGCTCAGTCACTGGTAAAAGGTTTCTCTGCAATGGTCTTGATTCTTACTTTCTGCCTCCTAAAACAATGTTGTGTGATTGACAAAACCCATTCATCCCTGATCACTTTCCTGTTTGTTGCTACCTCTTTCATCAAAACCTCCAGGGGAGAATCATATCTTAGGTCTAGAAAAGAGTATTTATTTCATTCTGAGCCAGGAAGGGAAGGATTAAGCTGACTGTTAAGCTATCACAGTATAAGTTTGCTAGCATCTGAAGAAAAGCAGGATTATTCTGTTTCTCTAACCCCAAAGAGTCAGAATATTTGGATTCTACAGAGCAATAGAAGTTAACTGTTTCCTATGCTTTCTGTTCACCAGTGATTCCTACAGATTCATATTCATTATCTGACAGTAATACTGCAAACCCAAATTATGCTAGGTAAATTGTATTTTTTTCATGAGTTTAATTTTGTAATTTTTTAATATTTTGGTCCTGTCTTAAACACCTCATTATTCTTAGTACTGTGGTTTTCAACAGAAGGACAGAAGTAATTTAAGCAAAAATTCAGTCCAGTTAATGTGGTTGCAGTTATATTAATTGGTATTTTGAAAGTTCCATCATTGTTAAGATTCAAATAGAGATGACAAACACATACCCTAAAGAGTAAAGAAATATATAGTCTTGTCCTTGTCGCTCAGTTTGGAAGTTTGATGGGAGTCTGTTTGACTCATTTTCTCTTCCTATGGCTGGAACATTGCTTGAGAATATGAACATAATTTGACATGTAAAGGAAATCCAGGTGAAATTAAAATGCTTAATTGGAGAAAGGGCAAAACCTTTGAATATGTGTCATTCTGTGTTCTTAAATGTATTTGATTGTTAGCCTTGAGCTTTACTGTCTGATTATAAAGACTCTCAATAGACTGTCTATATTAACTAAAATTATTTACTGTAAGGGATTTGATAGTTTATCATGCATTTCAATAATATTGCTAGCCTGTGAGTATCGAGCTTTGGACAGTTTTGGGGGCATGTTTGAATATTTTCTCTGTGGTTCTTTTTTTAAAAAAAATTTATTGAGGTATAATTGATTTACAATGTGTTAATTTCTGCTGTACAGCAAAGTAATTCAGTTATACATATATACACATCCTTTTCCATATTCTTTTCTATTATGGTTTACCATAAGGGTATTGAACGTAGTTCCCTGTGCTATACAATAGGACTTGTTTATCTCTCTGTGGCCCATATAATTAATAAGGTATACAGGACAGATATATACTCCGTTTTTTAAGGTATGAAATTGAGGCTTAGGGAAATCAAGTTGATGTATCCAGTGTCACTTGTTTACAAGTCAGTAACCATGGAATTGGGATTCAGATCTTGGGGCTCCTGGACCAGTGTTCTTTCAAGAATATCATGCTTCCTTATTTAATTTCACTGCTTTCTTTGCAATAGCAGGAGCATTTCTGAGCAAATTTTAAGCTCTAGGAGAGTAGAGAAAGTAATCTGCTTTGTTTACTGCTTTATTGCCTATGCTCAATAAACTATGTTTTGAATGAATGAATAGATAAACTACATTCCCTTCAAAATTTAAAACCTGATTACTTTTATTGGTAATGCCTAATCACACTTCTGTATTTGGTATCTGTTTAGTCAGTTTTACATAAAGTATCATTTAATGCTGTGTATCTCTTTTAACACATAGCAGAGAATTTCCTTTTATTCCTTTAAAAAATTATTCTCTAATTAAAAGTCCTTTTAAATTTCTGGCATACGTAAAAGCTATTTGAGTCCACTTCAGTCCAAAAATACAGTGGCAAGACATTCTGTCCTATCCAATATCCTGGGTAGGAAAACAAGGGGAGAACTCCTGAAAAAGTACCAGGAAATAGCCTTTCCTAAAGACAATTTCTTTTGGGGGTCCTTAATATTATACCAAAGCATAGAATACTGCAGTTTGTAAAATTTAACCAGAATACCTCCTATGTTATACTATGCGGCAGAGTTGGGCTTTGTAAATGTGAAATAGGCTTTTTGTGACATTTGTTACATTTGGAGTTTCATCAGTTGCGTTTTGAAAATCAGTTGTAATATAGAAAGGTAAAAGTTATCTTTCATGCTATATTTCAGCAAGGGATTTTTCTAGATTGCGTTCTGTATGTGGATCTTTATTTTCATCTTTTCTTCTTATATATATTATAAATATTTAAGGAGGATATATTGAGTTTTAAGGAAAGGGAAAACCTTTTACCAACCAAAAGCATTTGGGTTTAACCCAGCATTTGGGTTAAAAGTAACACGGCACAAAATAAAATAACCTATAAGCTCTAATCAGGAATTAGTGACAAGAGTGGGCTTATGTGCTGAAAACGTATTTTGTTCTTAGTGTACTTTGTGTTGTGTGTGCGCTAAGTCACTTCAGTTGTGTCTGACTCTGCAATCCTGTGGACTGCAGCCCACTAGGCTCCTCTGTCCATGGGATTCTCCAAGCATTCTCTACTGGGGTGGGGTGCTGTTTCCTCCTCCAGGGGATCTTCCCAACCCACAGATCAAACCTGTATCTCTTATGTCTCCTGCATTGGCAGGCGGGTTCTTTACCACTAGCACCACCAGGGAAGCCCACTCTTACCTGCTCCTAAATCTTCCTTATCAAGTGAAAAATCATACTTCTCATTCACTTAGAAAAAAAGCTTTTTTGAGATATAATCCACATACCATAAAATTTGACCTCTAATATATATAAATCAGTTTTTTTCTTTGTTTTTCCATGTCAGTTGGCTTGTGGGATCTTGGTTCTCCAATGAGGGACTGAATCTGGGCCATGGCAGTGAGAGTACTGAGTCCTCAACAATGGACTGCCAGGGAATTCCTAATAATTGCATATTTTAAAAATGTATTCACAGAATTGTGCAACTATCACCACCACCTAATTTTAGAATATTTTCATCACTGCAAAAAGAGATGCTGTATCCATTATTGCCCATTTCTCCTCTCCCTCAGCCTGTATCCAAAATTATTCCTCTTTTTGTCTCTATAGATATGCCTGTTCTGAATATTTCATATAAAGGGCATCATGAAATATATATGTGGCTTTTGTGACTGGTTTCTCGTATTTTTCCTGGATATGGGCACAGCCCTGGCCATCTAGTTTCCCAGGGAATATGTCGGAGCTTTTCAAAGGCCCCTTCAAACATCTCATTCCCTAGTTTTTCCTTTGAAGTGTTTTGGTCAATCTCTTATTTCCAACAGGTATCCTTGCCGAATGTACTATGATGTTAAACAATTACCATAGATTGTTTTCAACAAGTACCCTGGGGATAGAAATGTTTGTGAAGAGAAAGCTCTGAGTTAAATCAAGTAAAGATAAGTGCTGAGCATGAATCCCTTTCAGGGAGTTTCTAGACAAGTGGAATGGTGACAGTTCTCTGGAGACAGCTTTTTGGGGAGCTTCAAACTCATTCTCCCCCCTCCATTTCCTTCTAGTTTGCTGGTTTTCATAGCTACCTGGGTTGTGAAGCCATTGGTTTTCAAGGCTTCTGTGGACCTGAGGAGAGGGTGATGTGAATAGGGCAAGTTGAAATGCTACGAAGTTCTTAATTCTCACTGTGATTCCACCATTTTTCTTGAAACAAATGTTCCTCTAATTAAGGCAGACCTTTAGTTAAATTCCAAAGTTCTGAAAAATATGATTTTTGATATTTTTCCCAGTGTTTTTATTGCTTTTATGGAGAAACAGATTTTTGGAGGATCTTACTGTGCCGTTCTGGAAGTGTTTCCTAACCCTGCTTTTATCTTCCTTATCTACTCTATTGCTTCTTTTGCATTTCTTCCAACACTGACAGTTGATTTTTCTTCTTTTTATGATGAATAAGTATGATCACATTATATATTATTTTAAAATGAAAGATTTCCTTTCCCCTTTTTTAAAAAAATTTTATGTGATTTTTTAAAATTAATTTTTATTTTTTAGTTTGTTTTGCTTTACAATACTGTATTCGCTTTGCTATACATTGACATGAATCAGCCACGAGTGTACATGAACTCCCAATCCCGACCCCTTCCCCCCTCCCACCCCACACCTTCTCTCTGGATTATCCCCGTGCATCAGTCCCAAGCATCCTGCATCCTGCATCGAACCTAGACCGGCGATTCATTTCACTTATGATATCATACATGTTGCACTGCCATTCTCCCAAATCATCCCTCCCTCTCCCTCTCCCACAGAGTCCAAAAGGCTGTTCTATACATCTGTGTCTCTTTTGCTATCTCACGTACAGGTTTATCATTACCATCTTTCTAAATTCCATATATATGTGTAAGTATACTGTATTGGTGTTTTTCTTTTTGGCTTACCTCACTCTGTATAATCGGCTCCAGCTTCATCTACCTCATTAGAACTGATTCAAATGTATTCTTTTTAATGGCTGAGTAATACTCCATTGTGTGTATGTACCACAGCTTTCTTATCCATTCATCTGCTGAAGGACATCTAGGTTGCTTCCATTTCCTGGCTATTATAAATAGTGCTGCGATGAACATTGGGGTACATGTGTCTCTTTCAATCCTGGTTTCCTTGGTGTGTAAGCAAATGCCGTATATGTATATACATATATACACAATTTTTTTTGTTTGTTTGTTTTGAGTGGCTGTTGGTGTTGGTCCTTAATAATTCACGTGACTTTTTTTTTCTTCTTGTTCTTCTTCTTTTCTTTAACATTGTATTTTTGAAAATCCAACCTCGACTCTAAATTTTTAATCTTTGCTTTTTGATATTTGTTGTCATTTTTTTTACATTTAAAAACCCAATCTTCAGTACCCAATTTTACCTGAGAGTGAGATTACTGGCTTGACCACTCTCTCCTCTTTTGGACTCTCCTTTCTCCCCAGGAGGTTGTCTCTCTCTCCTCTCTCTCCCTTCTCTTCTCTACCCAACCCTGTGAATCCCTGTGGGTTCCAGACAATGAAGAACACTTAGAGAACTGGTTACTGGCTGGATCTGTCTTCTCCCCTTTTTTGAATAAATCACTTCATTTCTTCTTCCTTTTGCATCATATTACCCTATTTCTGCCCACAGTTAACCCATGTTATCCTAGTGTATATGATTTTGTGGTTTTCTCTATGCTCATACAGTCATATAAACATATATACCCAAATGTGTATACAGAATAACATATACACTGGAGTGTTTCTCTTGAGAAATGGAATATTTCCTGCCATATCAGTAAACAAAGGATGTCACTGTCATCAGTGATTGCAGCCACGACCCATGGTGAGTTGGTGAGCCCTGAAGGAACTCAGGAAGGAACGAATACCTGCCACCTAGCAACTATGAGACTGTAGCCACTCCGTACAGTGAGCCCTGAGGAAACACAGGATGTGAAAACACAGGATACCAGCCCTATATAGGTGAAGTGCATGTGAGAGGAATGATTTCAGTGAGCCCAGACTCTTGCATTTTCTCATACATAGCAAAGCACTAAATTCCTTAACTAGACATCTGGTTTTCTTTAATTAACAATAACCTTTTGACATTCAGACTACCTGCTCTTTGTTGGAAAACTCCTATATAATGCTGAGTCGGACATGACTGAGCAGCTAACACTTTCATGCTTCTTCACCTCCTCACCTCGTCAGAGCAGTTCTATTAGAGTTACTTGAGATGCTACCTCCTGGGCTTGAAGTCCTAAAAATTCCTGCCAAATAAAAATAGCTTTCAACTTTTAGGTTGTGAATATTTTTTAAGTCTAACTCATTTTTGTTTTTCAGAAAATGAGATCACATTTATTACATACTATTTTATATGTAATGTTTATCTCACTCAAGAATACTTCGTGTAGGACTTCCCTAGTGGTCCAGGGGTTAAGAATCTCTCTGCCAGTGCAGGGGACACAGGTTTGATCCCTCTCTCCTGGAAAGATTCCACATGCCACAGTGGTGCTAAGCCTTGCACCGCAACTGCTGAGCCCATGCTCTAGAGCCCATTCTTCACAATAAGAGAAGCTGCCACAATGAGAAGCCTGTGCACCACAACTAGAGGGTAGCCCCAGTGCAGCAACAAAGACCCAGCACAGCCAAATAAAATAACTTTGGAGGTCATTTTTGCTGTCCTTAGACTCAGGTGCCCACCTCTGTAGATTACTGACTGTAGGTTACTGTGCAGTGTGGAGGGGGAATCTGTGCTTATATGTAAATGTGGATGGGTCAATGGCTTATCATTCTTCTGTTGTTTCTTGCACAGTATTTCTCTGCCTGGGGCCTGAGGAACCTCACATGTTTTCTGGGGGATCAAAGAATTCTCTATAAGAATTTCTTAAGTGTAGCCTTCTATTTCAATGATAAAAAGTAGTTACTGTACACCTATTCCTGATAACCTAGATAACTGTCTTATAACAGGTACTGATATGAAATTTTGGTGCCTGTATTTGAGCTTTTATTTATGACAAAGTTGCTGCTAAGCTTTATTTTTTAGACATTTGTCCAGCCATTAAGAAAGGAACCGAGGCAGGTTTGAGAGTCTTCTCAATGGTGGAACTAAAGTATATACTGGCATGCTGTACAAAGGATGTCTTTGTGGCAGTTAAAATAGAGGAAAACTGACTTACTCAGTGGGGACACATGGTAGCATAAGCTTCCTAAATACAGGAGAACTTGTGCTTCAGGAGTTAGCACCATATTCACAGTGTTTTAGCAGAGCTGTTGCTGCTGCTGCTAAGTCGCTTCAGTCGTGTCCGATTGTGCGACCCCATAGACAGCAGCCCACCAGGATCCCCCGTCACTGGGATTCTCCAGGCAAGAACACTGGAGTGGGTTGCCATTTTCTTCTCCAATGCATGAAAGTGAAAAGTGAAAGGGAAGTCGCTCAGTCGTGTCTGACTCTTCGCGACCCCATGGACTGCAGCCCACCAGGCTCCTCCGTCCATGGGAGTTTCCAGGCAAGAGTACTGGAGTGGGGTGCCATCACCTTCTCTTTAGCAGAGCACTGTTAACATTAATTCATTAATGTAATTAACTGAAATCTTACTAGTTTTGTAGTTTCATTTCTATTTGATTTATATATATTGACTTTATTGCATGTTAGATCTATAGGTATAAAAGGGTTTATATTTAATTTTTATGTATACCTGCATAACTTTCTCTCTGTAAAAAAGCCTGTACAATTCTTCAACTTGTGAGATACTGCTCTAGGGTACCTGAATTCTTGCTGTTCATGACATATTCTCTGGAAAAGCAGTGATACTCTACAGCAGAGCTTCTTAACATTTTTCTACCAGGGACTTCTTGACAATCTGGTCAAGTTTATAGTTGCTTTCTCCAGTAATTCTTTGATGCTTAAAGCATACCACACATAATCATAAAGAAAAACAATCTTATGAAAATCTAGTTATCAAAATATAAATATAAATTCATGATATAGTAATACATGTGTTTATTTTTTAACACATTAAATAATGATATCTAGCCTAGGTCAACAACTGTAATTTTATAACATGGATGAGCATACATAATACTTTGAAATGTCTGTAATAAGTCTATGTTGATATGAAAACCGTTATGATATCTAATTTGTTTTTCTGATTGTTATCTACATTGATAATTTAAATAAGCTAAATTTCATTTGAAGCTTATTGGAAATAGAGATAATATTTTTCTCCTGTCCAGTTTCTTCATAGACAACAAGTCTCTTCTAACTGAAATATAGTTGTTTTTTTAATATTGTTTAAGGTGTACAGCGAGGTGATTCGGTTGTACATATATATGTATGTAAATATGTATATATTCTTTTTGATCCTTTTCTATTATAATTCATTATGTTATAGAATATAGTTGCCTGTGTTATACAGTAAATCCTTCTTTATTTATATATGGGAGTGTGTACCTGTTAATCCTGTACTCCCAGTTTATCACCCTACCCCTTCTCCTTTGGTAACCATATGTTTCTTTTCTATGTCTGTGGATCTGTTTCTGTTTTATAAATAAGTTCATTTGTAAATTATTGGATTCTACATATAAGTGATATATAATATTATCTTTGTCTGACTTTATTTAGTATGATAATCTCTAGGTCCATTCATGTTGCTTCAAATAACATTACTTCATCATTTTTTATGTCTGAATAATATTCCACTGTATGTATATGTGTGTGTGTGTGTGTATGTGTGTGTGTGTGTGTGTGTGTGTGTGTATCACATTTTCTTTATCCATTCATCTGTTGATATACACTTAGATTGCTTCCATGTCTTGGCTGTCATAAATAATGCTGCTTTGAACATTGGGGTGCACATATATTTTTGTATTAGAGCTTTCATCTTTTCCAGATATATGCCTGGGAGGGGGATTGACAGCAAAAAATTTTATGTATTAAACCATTGAGGTCTTTGGATTATAATTAAGAACATATGCTTTAGAGGAAATTAGTTGATTTTTTTTTTTTTTTTTTTTAGAACTTGAGAGAGTCTGAGATCTGCCTAAGCTAGTTCAATAGGAATTTGCTACTTTCAAAATTTACTGTAGTCATGACTCTGGACTCCATCCCTTATGTGCTCTGCTGGCCACCAATGTTAGATTCCAAGCTTCAAGTATAGTTGGTTGCCCTCTCCATATACTAAATTATATTCTTTAGTCTTAAAGAAGAGTTATGAGATTCAGACATGGGTTCTGGCTAATATCAACATCCAAGCAAGAACAACTGAAGCATTTAAATAATTTTTGCCTGCTTATCTGGTTGGCGTGGTAGTGTTTTAATAAAGACCTCCTTAATTCTTAGGAGAGGAAAAAGGAAATTTGATTATAAGGGTGGACTCCTTTTTTCTCCCTCCCCACTCTCCTTTCCTTCTTCTTCATTCCATCTGTAGAGGACTCTGTCCCTGGAATGTATTGGGTTCCTCCCAGAGAGAGCAAACTCAATATTTGCAGAACTAGGGTTTTGAAAGGGATGATGGAACAGTGCCTGGTTCATTCTCCTTCAGCTCCAGTCCTTGGTTCACTCTCCTTTGGCTACAGTCCCATTCCTCCATTGCAAAGATTTCTGAGCAAGACTTCCAGAGCCCTTCTCCAAAATGAATCCTGCAGTCCTCCACAGTGACATCTGCCCCCAAAGGTAATGTGACTATAATACATTATTAAAGCAAGCAAGGGTTAGAGTTAAATTGCCATGTCAAAAAGGCTTTTGGTTCCTCTTCAGAAACAACAGTTGCATACATTTGATCCATGTAGAGAGAGAGAAAAAAAGTAGCATACTGATAACAGGATTACAAAAACAGTCCTGATCAAATCCAAGGACAAAAATGATCTTTTAAAAGCCAAATTCACATGTAAAAGTGTTATTTCAAAGTGTGTAATTTAATTTACCCCATGATTTTGAAAGCCAATTGGCACTGTATATATTCTTTTGCCTGAATCGCTCAATTTGCTATCTCAGGTTTCTAGTCTTTGTACAACTGTGTGTTGAGAGGAAGAAGCCCATCAGCAGGAATCTGTTTGCTGTTACTTGTGCCTTTGGAGAATATGCCTTTTCACTAACTTGTAGTTGAAACGAATATGGTAATGACTTTTCCAAGCCAAAAGCTTTGCATCAATTTACATGTGATGCAAACCATTCCTTGTCTCTTAGTGTTAACATATTTTATTCTTTGCTGCTGTGCATTATTAATACTTGCAGGAGATGTTTAACTGATAAAACTTACAGTACTTGTTTGTGATTATTTTAATTGGTATAAACTCATTCTGATACCAGTGTACCAAATATTATAAGACACCAGTGTCTTACAAGCTTTGTGAGATATCTCAATTTCTGAGAGGCTATGTTAATACTAGGAATCACCACTGGCTCTTTTTTTTTTTTTCTTTAATTAATTTTTATTTTTTAGTTTGTTTTGCTTTACAATACTGTATTCGTTTTGTTACACATTGACATGAATTAGCCATGAGTGTACATGAACTCCCAATCCCAACCCCCACCTCCACGCTCCCGCCCCACACCCTCTCTCTGGATTATCCCCGTGCATCAGTCCCAAGCATCCTGCATCCTGCATCAACCTGGATTGGCGATTCGTTTCACTTATGATATCACACATGTTACATTGCCACTCTGCCAACCCATCCCACCCTCTCCCTCTCCCACAGAGTCCAAAAGGCCATTCTATACAACTGTGTCTCTTTTGCTGTCTTGCGTACAGGTTTATCATTGCCATCATTCTAAATTCCATATATATGTGTAAGTATACTGTATTGGTGTTTTTCTTTCTGGCTTACTTCACTCTGTATAATCGGCTCCAGCGTCATCCACCTCATTAGAACTCATTCAAATGTATTCTTTTTAATAGCTGAGTAATACTCCATTGTGTATATGTACCACTGCTTTCTTATCCATTCATCTGCTGATGGACATCTAGGTTGCTTCCATGTCCTGGCTATTATAAACAGTGCCGCAATGAACATTGGGGTACACGTGTCTCTTTCAATTCTGGTTTCCTTGGTGTGTATGCCCAGCAGTGGGATCGCTGGATCATAAGGCAGTTCTATTTGCAATTTTTTAAGGAATCTCCACACTGTTCTCCATAGTGGCTGTACTAATTTGCATTCCCACCAACAGTGTAAGAGGGTTCCCTTTTCTCCACACCCTCTCCAGCATTTATTGCTTGTTGACTTTTGGATCGCAGCCATTCTGACTGGTGTGAAATGGTACCTCATTGTGGTTTTGATTTGCATTTCTCTGATAATGAGTGATGTTGAGCATCTTTTCATGTGTTTGTTAGCCATTCGTATGTCTTCTTTGGAGAAATGTCTATTTAGTTCTTTGGCCCATTTTTTGATTGGGTCATTTATTTTTCTGGAGTTGAGCTGCATAAGCTGCTTGTATATTTTTGAGATTAGTTGTTTGTCAGTTGCTTCATTTGCTATTATTTTCTCCCATTCAGAAGGCTGTCTTTTCACCTTGCTTATAGTTTCCTTTGTTGTGCAGAAGCTTTTAATTTTAATTAGATCCCATTTGTTTATTTTTGCTTTTATTTCCAGTATTCTGGGAGGTGGATCATAGAGGATCCTGCTGTGATTTATTCAGAGAGTGTTTTGCCTATGTTCTCCTCTAAGAGTTTTATAGTTTCTTGTCTTACGTTTAGATCTTTAATCCATTTTGAGTTTATTTTTGTGTATGGTGTTAGAAAGTGATCTAATTTCATTCTTTTACAAGTGGTTGACCAGTTTTCCCAGCACCACTTGTTAAAAAGATTGTCTTTAATCCACTGTATATTCTTGCCTCCTTTGTCGAAGATAAGCTGTCCATAGGTGTGTGGATTTATCTCTGGGCTTTCTATTTTGTTCCATTGATCTATATTTCTGTCTTTGTGCCAGTACCATACTGTCTTGATGACTGTGGCTTTGTAGTAAAGCCTGAAGTCAGGCAGGTTGATTCCTCCAGTTCCATTCTTCTTTCTCAAGGTGGCTTTGGCTATTCGAGGTTTTTTGTGTTTCCATACAAATTGTGAAATTATTTGTTCTAGCTCTGTGAAAAATACCGCTGGTATCTTGATAGGAATTGCATTGAATCTGTAGATTGCTTTGGGTAGTATACTCATTATCACTATATTGATTCTTCCAATCCATGAACATGGTATGTTTCTCCATCTATTAGTGTCCTCTTTGATTTCTTTCAGCAGTGTTTTATAATTTTCTATATATAGGTCTTTAGTTTCCTTAGGAAGGTATACCACTGGCTCTTAAACAGCTATTTTTGGGTGCCAAGCTCTGAGGTTTGGCGCTGTAGAGTAGAATGGTGGATCAGATAGAAATCCTGTCTTCAAGTAGCCAATTGTCTAGTAACTGCCTTGAGACATGAACATTTTATTTATGACCTGAGAAATTCATAAGGGAGGTTAAGAGAATAAAGAAAATATAATTCATTTCAACTGTTAATTCTTTAAAAGACAAGATTGCTAATTCATACCACTTTTTTCTATAATAAATCTTCTAAACATCATCAAGTTTTATTTACAGTTATAAAAGTTTTATTTTGAAGGTCTGTCATGGATTTTCCATTTTTAATCAGATTATACTGTTTCATTCTTAGATTCAAAAACTTATTATAATATAATTCTTAGATACATTGAATAGAGTCTTTTGTCTTCAGTTTTATGGATGGCCCACTATGCTTTTGCAGGTACTCATGAGAATTTTGCATGCTAAGTCGCTTCAGTCGTGTCCGACTCTGTGCGACCCCATGGACGGCAGCTCACCAGGCTCCCCTGTCCACAGGATTCTCCAGGCAAGAATACTGGAGTGGGTTGCCATTTCCTTCTCCAAAATGAGAATTTTATCATCTCAGAAAATGAGAGATCAGGAATTCTATAATTCTCTCCTTGAAATTGCTTTCCAATTCTTCCATCGTTTATTAAAAGCAGAGGGTTAGTTTCTTCTGTGCTTATATGTTCATAGATACGCACCAGACAAAGGCCTCTAGGATGTACATTTCAGAAGACTGATGATGATCAGTCTTATGGTTATTAAGCCACAGACCATGCTACCATATTGTGTGTCCTTGAAAGTCAACAAAAACAGAAAATATAATAGGGGAGGGTTGGTTATGGGAGGGAAAAGAGGACCTTAAATCAAAAGTCTTTGCTTGTTCTAGAGTTTGGGGGTTTGCCAAGTGGTCATATTGTGGCTGACCATGAGAGGCAGTGAGACAGGTAAGGTAGTGAGACATGGGGACACCATCAGCATTCAGCAGGGACCTGTCACCCCTTCCTTATCTATTATTCCTCCTTTTTGGAATGAGAATGCCCCCACCATTCTTCTCCCCCCATTTTGTTTTAGAATCACATAATTTGTCTAGTTTCACCCATTGACAGCTGAAGAGGAATTTTGCCTGAGGAGCAATCATATCTTGAGTCTCACTCATATTTAGATGATTTAGATGGCATTTAGATGAGACTTTAGACTTCTATGTGTTGCCATGGGCGGAGTTCTTCACGCTGGAAGGAGGCTTGGCATACGCAAAGGCATGATCAAGTGTGTGTATGTGTTTTCTCTTCCTTATGATTTTCTTTTTATAAAAAATAATTTTTAATTGAAAGATAATTGCTTTACAAGGTTGTCTTGGTTTTACCATATATCAACATGAATCAGCCATAGGTATATATATTTTCCCTCCATCTTGAATCTCCCTGTCACCTTCCACCCCAACCCACCCCTCTAGGTTATCACAGAGCACCAGGTTGAGTTTCCTATGTTATATATCAACTTCTCATTAGTTATCTATTTTACATACAGTAATGTATATATTTCAGTGCTACTCTGTCAATTCATCCCAACCTCTCCTGCCCCTGCTGTGTCAATAGTCTGAGTAAGTCTTCATGTCTGAGTAAGTCATAAGTCTCTGTTTGAGTAAGACTTTAGATTTTGATGCTGAAATGACTTAAGACTTTTGAGCTGTTGGGGTGAAGTGAATACATTTACTTGTGGGAAGGACAGTGAGTTTTGGGGAGCCAGGGTTAGAATATTATCAATTGAATGTATGACAAACCTAAACAGTGTATTAAAAAAGCAGAGACATCACTTTGAGGACAAAGGTCTGTATAGTCAAAGCTATGGCTTTTCTAGTAGTCATGTACAGATATGAGAGTTGGACCATAAAGAAGGCTGACCACTGAAGAATTAATGCTTTTGAATTGTAGTGCTGGAGAAGACTCTTGAGAGTCCCTTGGACTGCAAGGAGATCAAACCAGTCAATCCTAAAGGAAATAAATCCTGAATATTCGTTAGAAGGACTGATGCTGAAGCTCTAATACTTTGGCCACCTGATGTGAAGAGCTAACTTATTGGAAAGGATCCTGATGCTTGGAAAGATTGAGGGCAGTAGAAGAGGGTGACAAGTGAGGACTATCACGGAATCCCTGGGACAAAACTGTCCAGGTTAACTGAGATGCTGGCTGCATAGGGTCTTCAAAGGCAAATAGAAATTGACTTTCCTCTGCCAAAGGCACTGGATAGAAGGCATCTTTTAAATCAATTACTGAGAAATGTTTGGCTCGTTCAGGAATTTCAGACAATAGAGTATAAGGATTAGGCACCACGGGGTGTAAAGGAACTACAGCCTCATTTATTATACGTAAATCTTGAACTAGTTCCATTTACCATTTGATTTTTATACCCAAAATAGGAGTGTTGCAAGGACTGTTACAGGGAATTAATAGTCCCTGTTCCTTTAAATTTTCAATGATAGGTTTTAACTCTTCCTTAACCTCAGGTTTCAGAGGATACTGCTTCTTATGTGGAAATAAGTGTGGGTCTTTGAGCTTGGCGACTATCGGAATAGCATACACTAATAATGAGAACGTAGAAAAAGAAATTAAGGAATCAATTCCATTCACCATTGCAACGAAAAGAATAAAATACTTAGGAATATACCTACCTAAAGAAACTAAAGACCTATATATAGAAAATTATAAAACACTGAAGAATGAAATCAAAGAGGACACTAATAGATGGAGAAATATACCATGTTCATGGATCGGAAGAATCAATATAGTGAAAATGAGTATACTACCCAAAGCAATCTACAGATTCAGTGCAATTCCTATCAAGATACCAGTGGTGTTTTTCACAGAGCTAGAACAAATAATTTCACAATTTGTATGGAAACACAAAAAACCTCGAATAGCCAAAGCCATCTTGAGAAAGAAGAATGGAACTGGAGGAATCAACCTGCCTGACTTCAGGCTTTACTACAAAGCCACAGTCATCAAGACAGTATGGTACTGGCACAAAGACAGAAATATAGATCAATGGAACAAAATAGAAAGCCCAGAGATAAATCCACACACCTATGGACAAAGTATTTTTTCATGGTCTTTCTTTTGGTCTTCTTCTTCTGGGACTCCTATAATTCGAATGTTGGAGCGTTTCATATTGTCCTGGAGGTCTCTGAGATTGTCTTCATTTCTTTTAATTTGTTTTTCTTTTTTCCTTTCTGATTCATTTATTTCTACCATTCTATCTTCTATTTTACTAATCCTATGTTCTGCCTCTGATATTCTACTATTTGTTGCCTCCAGAGTGTTTCTGATCTCATTTATTGCATTATTCATTATATATTGATTCTTTTTTATTTCTTCTAGGTCCTTATTAGGGCTTCCCTGGTGGCTCAGAGGTTAAAGTGTCTGCCTGCAATGCAGGAGACCCGGGTTCGATCCCTGGGTTGGGAAGATCCCTGGAGAAGGAAATGGCAACCCACTCCAGTACTCTTGCCTGGAAAATCCCATGGACGGAGGAGCCTGGTGGGCTACAGTCCACGGGGTTGCAAAGAGTCGGACACAACTGAGCAACTTCACTTTCACTTTCACTTTCACCAAATGAACATCTCTTGTAAGTGACACCCAGATTAAAAATCAGAATGTTACTAGCACCCAGAAGCCCTCCTACGTGCCTGCTCCTTCCCTCCTGAGACAAACAATAACAGGTCCTTATTAAACCTTTTTTTGCATCTTCTCAATCCTTGTCTCCAGGCTATTTATTTGTGCTTCCATTTTGATTTCAAGATTTTGGATCAGTTTCACTGTCATTATTCGGAATTCTTTCTCAGGTAGATTCCCTATCTCTTCCTCTTTTGCTTGGTTTTGTGGGCATTTGTCCTGTTCCTTTACGTGCTGGGCATTCCTCTGTCTCTTCATCTTGGCTTTATTGCTGTGTTTGGTGTGGCCTTTCTGTATTCTGGGAATTTGTGGGAAAAGAAAGGAAGAAAAAACAGTCAAACAAAAACATCTTCCAAAATAATAATAATAATAATAAAAATAATAATAAAAAACAGAATGGTTGAAAAAATAGTAAAGATATTTCTGGCCCTTTCTCTGGTGTTGAGGCTGTGTGGGGCCACTTCCAAGGCAGTTCCCTCTGTTTAGCTTCTTCTGCTTGCTGGTCTCTTCAGTGTCTGATTTCCACCCTGACACAAGCGGGGTGGTGGAAGTCACTTTTTTTTTTTTTTTTTCCAATTAAGGCTCACTTGGTCAGTCGCACTGTGGGGAGGGAGGGATGCTGCTACCAAATAGCTCTGGTGTGTATCTGCAGTGTCTCAGCCCCACGGGGCCTGCCCCTACACCCGGCGCACACCGCTCAGGCTCTACGTTTCTCCGCTGGAACCGTCTGAGGCTGGCCCTAGGCTACATGGACCTCCCTGGTCTAAGCCTCTCAGGCTCGGCGCCCAGGTAGTCACAGATTCGATTGGGCCTGCGCTTTGTGCCCTTCCCAGGACCGAGCAGCTCAGGTGTTTGGCGAGCACAGTCGCGCGGCTTATCGCCTGTTCCTGCTGCTCAGTTTTCTGGGTGTATCCCTGGCACCTTTTATCAGGCAAATTGTGACTGTCCAGCACCCCAAGAAGTCTTAGTTAGCAAAGAATCCTGCTTGCAGTTTGGTCAGTAAAGTCTCTCTGGGGCTGCGATTGCCACTTTCCAGCCCTTACGGCTCTGGCTGGCTGTCGCCAGTGGGGGATGGTCTGCAGCTGGCTATTTCTGTTCCATCCTTTGTTCTGTGCGTGGTCCTGGGGATGGTCTGCAGCTGGCTATTTCTGTTCCATCCTTTGTTCTGTGCGTGGTCCTGGCGGTGTCTTATGTTTGAGCTTTTCGCGTGGTAACTGTCCCACAGTCTGGTGTGCTAGCCTGAGTTAGTTTGTTCTGGTTATGCACGGGGTGTTCTGGCCGATTCTTAAGAAGCGCTGCCACCCCCGTGGCCTGCGCCTCCTTGTCCAGCCCCCACTTGCTAGTGGCAGATGCAGGCGTCTGCTCTGCTTCTCCGCTGGGGGAGTTACCGTTGGGCTCATAATCTGTTGGTCTTAATCACTCATTTGCTTTCTTCCCTGTTATGTTGCCCTCTCTGCTTCCAAGGCCGTCACAGATTCGGCAGTGAGAGTGTTTCCCGGCATTTGGAAACTTCTCTCTTTTTAAAACTCTCTTCCTGGGATAGGACTCCCTTCCCGGGAAGAGCTCCCTCCCTACCTCCTTTGTTTCTTTTTTCATCTTTTGTATTTTTCCTACCTGTTTTTGAAGACAATGTTCTGCTTTTCTGGATGCCTGATGTCCTCTGCCAGCATTCAGAAGTTGCCCTGTAGATTTTACTCAGTGTTGAGATGTTCTTTTGATGAATTTGTGGGGGAGAAAGTGGTCTCCCCGTCCTATTCCTCCGCCATCTAAGGCGCCCTCTTAAAATTCTTCCATTGTATACTGCATTCCACTATCCATTACTAATGCTATTATATATATATATATATATATATATATATACACACACACACACACACACACATATACAATAGCTTAATACAACCATCATCTAATCTTTCTCTCATTTTGCTTTTCATTCTGAGAAATTTTTCTTGATGTGACTAGATCTTCTACCAGGAATGTTCTTTCATTCAGTCCCCTTATGAATGATTTCATTTCCACAATCAAGTTTTTACTTCTAGAAGCAGAAATTTGAATTCCAAGAAAACTTCTGGTGCTCTAGATTTTCTTTTTTCATAGCAGCATATTTTGGTTTTATTGATACCCTGGTCCCTGGAACCTGTTGAGGATGATTATTTTAAATTTCCCTTTTAGAAGGCTTCTTTCTTTTTTTCTAGGGTATTGGTTTCTTTTTTTATTTTTGTTGTTTTTTTTTCCCAATACTTGATGACCTGTAGTGGTTTGTTTATATATACGAATGGAACACAGAAAGGAAGAAGAGAGAAAGATGAGAAAATGGTATGTTGATTTCTCCATTGACTAGGTTGATTATTCATCCCAGAATCTACATTGTGGTATTTAATACCACAGTATGTGGGAGAGGGAAAACTGTGACTCATACTTAAGGGTGCAGTCTAAAATAAAGGTCACTCTGACCTCCTAAATCTGTATACTTTGATTCAGCAATCCTCATCTAGAAATTTACAGTAAGGAATAATCAAAGTTGTACATACAAAGGACTAATACAAGAAGGTGCATCCCAGTCACAACAACACAAGAATAAAAGAATATAATTCAATGTCAGAATTGATGTGCTGGATATATAAGCTATGATGATTCAGATAATGGGAAATAATATAGCCCTTAGATTATGTCTTAAAGCACTATCCAAGGAAAAAAGAAAAATTCCACAATAGTATTACTAAAAAGAGAAAACATCTAATTGTTTAAACAATATGATCTTATTTACAAAATAAAATGAGAAATGTGTGTGTGAGTATGTGTGTACTTGAAGAAAATACAGCAAAATATTAACCAAGCTTATCACTGATGGTGAGAACATTGTGGTTGGTTTTGTGTTTTATTGTAATAATTTTGTTGCTTTTAGTTGTAATACACAGTGCATAAAATTTTTATATTTAATCTATATAAAATGTGTGTAATATATGTAAGCTCTGAAACATAATAATAAAACAAAAACAGTATATTCATATTCAGATGTATGAACTAGAGTATTGTCAATAGCTTTGGAATTGCCTATGTATACTTGTGTATTTCTCTAAAATTCATCTTTCTATCCCTAAAGGTAACCATTCTCCTGAATTTTGGGTTTATTGTTAACTTTTTACAATTCCCAAAATATCTCTCTTAACAGGTGTATAGCTTAATTTTTCTTGCTTTTGAATCTTACAAAATTGACTATTATATGACTCAATTCATATCATGAAACCCCAAGTGTATTTTATCACTTTTCTTCTATATGTGTTTCAAAGCTTCATTGTTTCCATTCCTATATCCTAGTCCACTGTGTCACTATATATTCCTATTTATTTATAATATCTTCTGTTTATTGTCAGTTAAGATTCAGGTATTTTTTGTTAAATGAGTAATGCTGTTAGAAGATTACTGTGACTGTCTCAAGATAAGGACATTTATGAAAAGATTTCTCTAAATGATAACTTGTAGAATAGCTGGGGATATTGACATTTTTGATAGGAAGTCTTTGATGGCTCCATGTCACACTCGTGTAGAAATATGAGAGGTCAAGGAGTATGAGATAAGTGTAGTAAACTAGGAAAATAGCATAGCTGATTCAAATTCTTGGTGTCTATTTGTCTTCGAGATAAGGATGTTTATTTCCTCTGGGTAGGGAAAGCACTTCCCATATGAGGGTTTTATGACCTCACAGGAGGGAAAAGCAAAGAAAAATTCAGAGGGACCTTGCAGCTTTGGGCATTTTCTCAAGGTGTTCTTTTTTTGTTCAGTTGCTAAGTTGGGTCTAACTCTCTGTGACCCCATGGACTGCAGCACACCAAGACCTCCCCTTCCCTCACTGTCTCCCAAAGCTTGCCCAAGTTCATGCCCATTGAATCATGATGCTATCCAACCATCTCATCTTCTGTTACCCTCTTCTCTGTTTGCCTCAATCTTCCCAGCAGACAGCTCAGTTGGTAAAGAATCCACCTGCAATGCAGGAGACCCTGGTTCAGTTCCTGGGTCAGGAAGATCCGCTGGAGAAGGGATAGGCTACCCACTCCAGTATTCTTGGGCTTCCCTTGTAGCTCAGCTGGTAAATAATCCGCCTGCAATATGGGAGACCTGGGTTCACTCCCTGGGTTGGGAAGATCCCCTGGAGAAGGGAAAGGCTACTCCAGTATTCTGCCCTGGAGAATTCCATGGAGAATTCTAGTCCATAGGGTCACAAAGAGTCAGACATGACTGAGCGACTCTCACTCACTTTCCCAGCATCACGGTCTTTTCCCATGAGTCAGCTGTTAGCAACAGATGGTCAAAGTATTTCTCAAGATCCCTCAGCTTCGAGGGATGGTGGAGGGGCCCAATTAGAGAAAGTGAGGTTTGGAGAAAGAACCAGACCAGCACTTCACAAGAACAGATCACCTTTAATGAGGCGAGACGGGGCAGCAGTCAGATTAGTGAGCAGCTGCACTAACCCAAGAAAAGATTAAGTATATATAGGCATATATGTGGAAATCTACTGTCTTAAAGGGGCCGTTTTTCTCCAGGGTTGTTCGGATTAGTTATCTTTTAAACTTCAGGGGCAAAGAATTCTGGAAATCAGCCAGAGGCTGGGACTCTTAGGGAGCTGGTTGTAATCAACCTTAATGTCCATTCTTTTCTTCGGGTGAGAGAGTTCTTTGTTTTGTATGGAATGGTGGGGATGATCTGGAGGGGGTTTTAATTCCAGGCTATTTTGAGCCATATAACTTTCCTTCATTCTCCTTCCTGTCCTCTGCCTGCATTAGATGAACCTTGTAAAGTGCATGCTGGGTGCTGCCCAGAGGTACCTGATCAAGGAGAACTTCATCTCCCCTGAGGAGAAGAACAAGATTATGAACCGGCTTTTCCTAGACTGCCAAGAGGAGCAGTGGAAGTCCCAGCCCCTCCTTCCTACTGGAGCCAATAGCAGCCAAATAAAGCGGCCAACATCTGCGGTGGCCTACAAGAGGCCTATTAGCCAGTATGCTCGGGTTGCCATGGCAATGGGGGTCCCGCCCCAGGTACAGGGCTGAGTACATCTTGTTTCTGGCATTGGACATGTCCCTGCCAGTGGTCTTTGAGATGGAATTTTCTCATGACCGAGAACAAGACCCCCATGCTCTACATATGGAGAGGCTCATGTGGTTGGACAGCCTTCTGGAAAGACCTTCCACATATAAAGTCTGGAAATCCATATCTTGGTGCCAGAGTCCTCAGCGGCCTCCACCTCCCACCACACATGCCTCGCTGGCCACCCCCACTGCTTTGCTTCCCACGACAGTGTTCGACCATGAATGACAATCTTCTATCGGGCTGCCTGTGCCCCCAGACCCCAGGGACCGGGCTGCCAACCCAGACTCATCTCACTGAAGCTCGGTGTGCTTGCATGTGTGTGCGTGTGTGTGTGGGGGAACCCTGGCAGGCATGCCTCTACTGGCTCTTAGCCTCCTTTATTTAATTAATGTTATTTATTCGTGGAGCTCAGTTCCTGTGGGAAAGGAGCCCTTGCCTGAGCCTGCCACATGTACCACCCAGCTCCTCCTCTTCTGACTTTAGACCTCCATGCCCCAGTCAGACCTCACTCTCCTTCGGGTCAGTTGCCCTCAGAAGGGAAGACGCAGGTACCTATGGCTATTTTTCCTATCTGGCCTGCCCCGCAATCTCCATCTCCTCCTATGCTGCAGGTGAGCATCTCCTGAGCACTTTCTGGGACCTAGAGAAATATAAGGTGTGCGCTGAGGATAGGAGACATCCATCCTAATGATGGTGAGCCTGTGCTCCCCATGCAGGGAGCCCCACTCTCAGCTTTCTGGGCCTCAAACAGCCTCTTTCCAATTCTCGGGCTCCTTATCAAGGATTCCAGTGACCTCACTTGCACAGCCCATGCTCGTCAGCTTTGGCAAGAACTGATGGCTTCCCAAACTACTTCCTGCCCACCCTCCCAACTCGTGGAAGGGAACTGTGAACTGACCAGTTGCTGCCTCTTTGGGACCTACAGGACATGGAATGGTAATGGAGACAGTGTGGACAGTCATCAAGGGATGACCATTTGGTTCTGTCCCCTCTGATAAGTCACTTTGGCTGACAAGCAATCAGGCCAACTCTCCGTCTTTGAGATGCTGTTCCTTCCTGCTTTCATCATTCCTTGCAGCTGCCCAGATCCCCGCTGCTAGTGGGAGGATCAGTGTTCTTTTCCCCTGGCTAGACAAAGGTACCAGAATCTGTTGTTTCTCCCCATCATAGAGCACAGGAGATGGAGAGCCGGGGACAACCTGCCAATTCTGCCCAGTCCCCCTGTTTCTGAATCACATTTGTTGGGCCCTGTTTTATTGACAAGACTGACCCATCAGCATTGTGCAAATTGATCCCCAGGGAAATCCTCTCACTCCCCTTTGTGACATCCCAAGATGTCTCCAGGTATCTCCAGTAAATTTCTACCAAAAAGAGAGATTCATTTTCATTGACTTACCTTTTAAGTGTATATTTTGAAAGGGTGAAGAAATAGTCATGAATGGAAACACATAGTTTGGGATTGCAAAATGACCTAATATGGAGTCTCAGTTACTAGAATAAGAGGAGTTTAGTCACTGGGGAAAGGCATGAAACTGACAGGTCTGTCTGAAATTTGCTGTGTAGGAGGTGGCGGTGGGGGGTGACTACCTGGTTATTCTCTTTCCATCAAGAAATGAACTCTTCTTGCACATAGTTCAGTTTCTGCTCTGATGACCAAGCTGTAGTTTGGTTTACATCAGTGATGCTGTCATTGTTGCTGTAACTATGACACCAGGTGGTTGGGCCATTCATTTGCCACTGGCTCCTGTCCTTCAAGGAAACAACATGTTTCATCAGAGCCCAGAAGATGGTTTGAGACTCAGGATTCAGATCAGAGATTTGGCTGTAGCTAGGACAGGAGAGTTGTGCAGAAATTTCCCAGGTGGCCTGGGCACAGAGGGACCTCCAGGCCTGTGTTGAGCAGCCTCTCCCACTGACCTCTTTCTTGTTTGTCGATGAAGCCTCACGTGTTACCCTCATTCATCACTTGGACACATCGACTCTGCATTGTCTGCTCACCTGGCCCTCACAGTCTTCTAGCACAATGTACCCAGCTTCCCCCTCCCCAAGTCTGAGGGCTGGGCCCAAGTGTGGCCAGAGGAGGAGCTCCTGCCTACATTTTTGTGTATGTGTGTATGTGTGTGAGTGTTTCTGTATGTGTGCTTACCTCCACAGGGAACACTTTACACTCGGTGTAAGATGTGCTGGGAACAAGGCCACTAGGGTGGTTGGATAGCAGTCTCTCTGTCTCTTCTTTTCCTTCTGATTGTAGCCAACACTTGGTTGACAAAGAAAGTAAAGGCCATGATTAGGACCAAATTTCCATGTCTGTTGCTATGGTCATTATTTAGGACAGTGGTTAACAATGCAGTGGCCCATTCTTTTCACTCTATACATAAGATGATATGGGACATATGTAACATAAATATACATATATAAAACATTACCCTCTGTCTTCTTGGCTTAGGATGAGATCTCTGTCTAGCTGAAATGCACCTGCAGCTCAGTGCTGCCAGTAGCCTGCAGGCCGAGCCTTGTTCAAATTAACACAGTTGATAATAAAGGAATGAGTATCATTACAAAAAAAAAAAAAAATCCCTCAACTTAAAATAGTCAATATGCCAAAGTGCCACATTTCAGGCAGCCTTCCTGAACTCCATCATATTATTTTTAATCTTATTGTAAAACTAATATTATTATAAGGTTATTCTTTTATTGTTTTATTTTTTTCTATGAATTATTTTTTTCCAGGAATTGAAAAATTTTCCAGTATCTCAATTTAAAGTTCATAGTATTCTAATATTTTTAGTCTCTGCTCTATCTTTGGTTGTGTTCTGTCTTCCATTATTACAACTATTTCTTTGCCTCTAATTCCTTCTTGTTTTTCTTAAATAATCCACCATTGTGTATTTCATACATAATTTTTTAAAATTTTCTTTTCTTTTATGCATCTTTGGTCTTCCATTTATGCTGAAGAATATCATTTGGAAGTTCAGTTCAGTTCAGTCGCGCAGTCGTGTCCGACCCTTTGCGACCCCATGAATCGCAGTACGCCAGGCCTCCCTGTCCATCACCAACTCCCGGAGTTCACTCAGACTCATGTCCATTGAGTTTGTGATGCCATCCAGCCATCTCATCCTCGGTCGTCCCTTTCTCCTCCTGCCCCCAATCCCTCCCAGCATCAGGGTCTTTTCCAATGAGTCAACTCTTCGCATAAGGTGGCCAAAGTACTGGAGCTTCAGTTTTAGCATCATTCCTTCCAAAGAAATCCCAGGGTTGATCTCCTTCAGAATGGACTGGTTGGATCTCCTTGCAGTCCAAGGGACTCTCAAGAGTCTTCTCCAACACCACAGTTCAAAAGCATCAATTCTTCGGCACTCAGCCTTCTTCACAGTCCAACTCTCACATCCATACATGACCACAGGAAAAACCATAGCCTTGACTAGACGGACCTTAGTCGGCAAAGTAATGTCTCTGCTTTTGAATATACTATCTAGGTTGGTCATAACTTTTCTTCCAAGGAGTAAGCGCCTTTTAATTTCATGGCTGCAGTCACCATCTGCAGTGATTTTGGAGCCCAAAAAAACAAAGTCTGACACTGTTTCTACTGTTTCCCCATCTATTTCCCATGAAGTGATGGGGCCAGATGCCATGATCTTCAACCATAGCCTTGACTAGACGGACCTTAGTCGGCAAAGTAATGTCTCTGCTTTTGAATATACTATCTAGGTTGGTCATAACTTTTCTTCCAAGGAGTAAGCGCCTTTTAATTTCATGGCTGCAGTCACCATCTGCAGTGATTTTGGAGCCCAAAAAAACAAAGTCTGACACTGTTTCTACTGTTTCCCCATCTATTTCCCATGAAGTGATGGGGCCAGATGCCATGATCTTCGTTTTCTGA
Organism: Aepyceros melampus; assembly: GCA_006408695.1. NCBI lineage: Eukaryota > Metazoa > Chordata > Mammalia > Artiodactyla > Bovidae > Aepyceros > Aepyceros melampus. The sequence goes on along the minus strand of SJXQ01010710.1, from coordinate 61,224 downwards.
ATGTTGAGCTTTAAGCCAACTCTCTCTCCTCTTTCACTTTCAACAAGAGGCTTTTTAGCTCCTCCTCACTTTCTGCCATAAGGGTGGTGTCATCTGCATATCTGAGATTATTGATATTTCTCCCAGCAATCTTGATTCCAGCTTGTGTTTCTTCCAGTCCAGCATTTCTCATGATGTACTCTGCATATGCTGATGGTGAGAACTTTCAGTTCTTATTTATGGAACTATGTCTTATTTTGCCCTGTTACAGAGAAATTGGCTGGTTGCACAACTGGGAATTTTTTCATTTCACTGTGATCTGGCTTGTTATTGCTGTTTGGACATTTACTATTTCTTCAATTTTTTTTTTGTTGTTTTGGAGGAGATTTATTTGCTCAAGTTGCTGCTTTCATGAGTTTCTGTTAATCTCTGAAGTGGAAGGTGCATAATTATAGATTCATTTTTTAATCTATCCCATTTGGTATACATTGTGCTTCCTCTGTAAATTGTCTTTCATCATTTCTGGAAAATTCTTTATCATGACCTTTTCAAAAGTTGACTCTGCTCCGTAATCTCTATTCTCGTCTCACCCTGATAAGACAAGGTTCAATTCTCTTAGTCTATCTTTCCTATCATCAAACACTATTTAGTAATTTTTATTTTTTTGTGTGTTTGTGCTGCATTTTTAATTACTTTTTTATAATGAAACTTTCTTTACTGATTTTCATCTGTGATAACTCTAATCTCATAAATTTTTAATTTAAAGGTTATATTTTCATCCTTAACAGTTGTATTTTGTTAAAAATCCACCTGCTAGCTCAAGAAACATATTACCTTGCATTCTTTTTTTTTTTTTTTTGTGGAAATCCTTCAGTACAAAAAGTTACCCCACTGTTCATCAGAGAATTCACACCCGGGAAGAACCTTTGAGTGCAGTAAATGTGGAAAAGCCTTTGCCTTGTAATCATTCTTAAAAATGCATCAGAGAACTCATACTGGCGAGACCTATGAAGTAAGTGTGGGAAATGTCTCTCTAAGAAGTGCCACCTCACTTGGCATCAGAAAATTCACACAAGACAGAAACCATAGGAGTGTAATTAATAAGTGTGGTAAATCCTGTGGAAATTTTCATCTAACCCTTCATCAGTGAATTCACAGGGGAGACATCTTAGGAATGTATTGATTGTGAGAAAGATTGTAGACAGATGCCAGTCCTATAATGTCTTCAGAGAACTCACACTTGGTGAAATTTTACCACTGCTGGGCATACACTCCAAGGAAACAAGAATTGAAAGAGACACGTGTACCCCAATGTTCATTGCGGCACTGTTTATAATAGCCAGGACATGGAAGCAACCTAGATGCCCATCAGCAGATGAATGGATAAGAAAGCTGTGGTACATATACACAATGGAGTATTACTCAGCTATTAAAAAGAATACATTTGAATCAGTTCTAATGAGGTGGATGACGCTGGAGCCAATTATACAGAGTGAAGTAAGCCAGAAAGAAAAACACCAATACAGTATACTCACACATATATATGGAATTTAGAATGATGGTAATGATACCTTGCATTCTTAAAAAGTAATTATTTATTTGTTTGGCTGTGCTGAATCTTCGTTGCTGCTCGGGTTTTTCTCTAGTTTTGGTGAGCAGAGGCTATGGTCTACTTGTGATATGTGGGTTCTCATTGTGGTGACTTCTCCTTCGTGAGCACAGGTGCTAGAGACTCTGCGCTTCCTTAGTTGTGGTGTGGGTTAAGCAGTTTCGGCTCTTGGGCTCTAGAGCACATACTCAGTAGCTGTGGCCCACCGGCTTAGCTGCCCCGAGGCATGTGGGATCTTCCTGGATCAGGGATTGAACCCATGTCTCCTGCATTGGCGGCAGATTCTTTACCACTGGTGAAGGTGAAGTCGCTCAGTCGTGTCCGACTCTTTGCGACCCCGTGGACTGTAGCCCACCAGGCTCCTCAGTCCATGGGATTTTCCAGGCAAGAGTACTGGAGTGGGTTGCCATTTCCTTCTCCAGAGGATCTTCCCAACCCAGGGATCGAACCTGGGTCTCCCGCACTGCAGGCAGACGCTTTAACCTCTGAGCCGAAAGCCCTACTCTTTATGTTTAAAGTATTGTATACATATCTTAGATCTAATCAGGCCATTACCTGCAGTTTGTGAGATCTGTATCTATTGTTTGTTGATTCTCTTGACTCTTACCAGTGACAGTGGTTCACTTTTGCTGTGATCTTTGATCAGAGATAATATTTCACTGACAAAAATAAGTAAAAATCCTGAGGACCTGAATTTCATCTGGAGTGGGTTAATGCAACAATGAGGTGTTGTTTTTACTTTATGGATTGAATAGAAATTGCAAATGATAATATCCATTGTCAACATAGAAAGAAAGAAAGAAAGAAAGTGAAGTCGCTCAGTCATGTCTGACTCTTTGCGACCCCACGGACCTATCAGGCTCCTCTGTCCATGTGATTTTCCAGGCAAAAGTGCTGGAGTGGATTGCCATTTCCTTCTCCAGGGGACCTTCCTGACCCAGGAATCAAACCCAGGTCTCCTGCATTGCAGGCAGATGCTTTACCATCTGAGCCACCAGGAAGCCAAGAGAAAACTTGAATTGCTATTGCCTATTAGAGTTGAATAGGTTAAATCACAGGGTTTGTTATAAACAAGGTTATATAGCAATAGAAAGCTTAACAAATGTTCTCATTGTGTTTTTAATCTACCAAGTAAGTTTATTTATTTATTTATTTATTTTGGCAGTTACAGAATAAATCAGTGATATCTCAGAATGAGTTAATTATTATGAGACAAGTGGGCGATCACGATCTCATTTAAGAAACATAATTAAAAACAAGTGAATATGGTATTTTATAAGAAACAGTACATTAACAAAGTACTTTTTATTTTAAAAAACCATACATTTGGAATTATAAGTGAAAAGTTATTAGAATCTTTTAGTAATACAGAGAGATCTTTTTTCTTTTAAAATAAATTTAGACAAAAACTCAGTTTTCATGATGAAAAGATACAGGCTAAATGTAGATGTATATTACATTTTATGAAAACTAGCATGTAAATATTTCCTAGCTTTTTCTTATCCTTCTGATTAAATATAATGGCTATATGAGAGCTTTGTCCTTTCAAAGCAGCTATATCAATTGTCTAACCATTATGTTTAAGGTTTCTTATTGAACTTTGCTTGTATCCCTCCAAATTTACATGTTGAAATCTAATCCCCAATGTGATGATATTTAAAAGTAAGGACTTTGGGACGTGCTTAGGTCATAAGGGTGGAATGCTCATGAATGGGATTAGTGATCTTATAATACAGACAGTAGTAGGAGAGCTCCCTCCTCTTTCCTGTCATATGGGGGCATAGTGAAAAGACAGCTATGAACCAGGAAGAGTCTATGAACCAGGAAGTGGGTCCTCACTAGGCACTGAATCTGTCAGTGCCTTGATCTTGGACACTCCAGCCTCCACAACTGTGAGGAATAAATCACCCAGCCTCCAGAACTGTAAGAACTAGATTTCCATCATTTATAAGCCACCCAGTCTATTTTTGTATAGCAGCCCATTTTATTAGGAATAAATTAAATTCTATGGTCTCTGCATTAAGTTGCTGTTCTAGGAAAGATTAAATTTAAGAATATGAAAGCTTATCATTTATTTTTTATTTTTTCCACATTAAGGAGTAAGTTATTCTTTGACACAGCTGTTTGAAATGTTAATTTTAACTGCCTTTTGGTAGAGAAAATCTGCAAAATATGTTAAAATTAAATGTATTCATTTCTACCTAATCACTTTACCTGGGAAATTATCCAAAAGGAATAAATAAGCAATGCATAAGGGTTATTACAGCAGCTGGTACTGGTTTTTAATAAAAGTATTGCCACCAATGGAGGAATAGAGGGGAGTTGAATACATCTAAATACATTCAAGCCATTGAATGTATTGGGAAACAAGTCTTTGCGCAGTTTGGCACATCTTGGAAACAGAGGCACTGACAGTTTTTCCTTTTGGATTATTTTTTAAGGATGTTTTGCATAGTGAAAAACCTTGATAAAGATAGGATCTTCCCCAGGGACAAAGAGCTGGCATGCTTATCATCTGCTATAAGAAAGATATTATTTCTCTTGATCAAAGGGTAGACATGCTTATTACTCATTGTAAGATACTGACCTTCTGTATGCTAATAGTTCGTCTCTTAAAATGCAAACCACTGCATATGTAGACTACATCTAGGTGTCTTCTCTGTAAGATTTTGGAGCAGAAGGAACTCTCAAAAGTAAGCTGATGTTCATGCTGTTTACCATGCTCTGTAATAAATTCTTTTGTCTCTGACTTTGGAGTCCTGTGTCATTTTTTAGCATCCATAAGACTGTGGTTGCTTAACTTGTTAGCTTACAAGTAAGATGATATATTGGGCTTCCCCGATGGCTCACAAGGTAAAGAATCCACCTGCAATGTAGGAGACACAGGAGACGAGGGTTTGATCCCTGGATGAGGAAGATTCCCTGGGGACAAGGAAATGGCAACTCACTCCAGTATTCTTGCTTATCTAATGGACAGAAGAGCCTGGTGGGCTACAGTCCAAAGGGTCGCAAAGAGTCAGACACAACTAAGCGACTAAGTACACACACACGAGACAGATCAGACCCATCGCAATTCTCAGCAGTTTTGGTGACAAGGATGGGATGCTGATTGAAATGTGCCTTTCTGAAGGAAAAAGACCATGGGTCCTGCAGGCCAGGTCTGGGAACATGAAAAGACTGAGATCTGACAGCAAATGTTAGGCAAGGGGGCTGAGTATTACATAATGATTCTCTGCAGTCCCACCTGTTAATAAATGTTTGGAGCAATGAGAGCTAGGATCGAACCAAACTGCTCAAATGCTGCCCTGGTTATTGCTCACTCTCCTCTGGGAGGGTGGATGACAAATGTTACCATGACAACAGAGCATACAGCTTCAGCCAAAAAGTAATGAGGCTGCAACTGATGAACCAAAGAGTCTTCAAAGCCAAAAAAAAAAAAAAAAATGCTATCAACAATGAGGACCGTGCTATTCAACACAGAACTTTGGGCAGACCAAAATAGTTAGAAGTTCTATTTGTGAGTCTTGAGCTAGCCCCTATTCAAAATCTGCTCAAAATGAATACAGTATCTTGTTTATTGGCAAGAAGCTTCTTTCTCCACTATAGCCCTCTACTTATTCTCTTACCCTCTACCCTGATCTCATCTGCTTTACAGCAATCTCTCTGTCCCCAAAAGAGACCAAAGATCATTTCCACCAGTCCTATTATCCTGGAGAACTCTGTTGGATACAACTGCCCAAGGTGTCATCTTACCTACACCTGTCTGGGGACTAGGCATCCAGATTCAGTGAATGGATTTGGGGCAAGGTTTACAGTGGGAAAGGAAGCTAATGTGACCTTGGAGGCTGAGTGATTTGGGCCAATTTAATCTACTATTGTTATTTCTACATTTGAATGTACTTCATCCCAGGAGTACCAAGGATACTCTCCCAGTTCTAGAAGAGCTGTAGGTAGAGAAGTGCTAATAGAACTCACAACACTAATGACACCTTTGAGCTCAAGTGTCGCTGACAACTTTCAGTCAATTGGGGTCCTTGGCAGAGGGAGGTAGCCTCTATCCTGAGGGTCCTTTGGGGTTTCAGACTCATTGCCTCTCTGGTATTGCTACTAGGTTAGGCTTTTAAAAAAATTTATTGGGGAGTAGACAGAGGATGAGATGGCTGGTTGGCATCACTGACTCGATGGACGCGAGTCTGAGTGAACTCTGGGAGTTGGGGATGGACAGGGAGGCCTGGCGTGCTGTGATTCATGGGGTCGCAAAGAGTCGGACACGACTGAGTGACTGAACTGAACTGAATAGTTGATTTATAATGTGCTAGTTTCAGGTGTACAGCAAAGTTAATCTGTTATACTCAGCCATAAAAACAACACCATAATGCCATTTGCAGCAACATGGGTAGAGATGGAGATTGTCACACTGAGTGAAGTAAATCAGACAAAGGGAAACAAATATCACATGATATTGCTTATATGTAGAATCTTAAAAAAAGGCTACAAATGAGCTTATCTACAAGATAGAAATAGAATTACAGATGTAGAAAATAAACTAATGGTTACATGGCAGGGGAAGGAAGAGGGATACATTGGGAGATTGGGATTGACACATACACACTACTGTATATAAAATGGGGCTTCCCTGGTGGCTCATATGGTAAAGAATGTGACTGCAATGCGAGAGACCTAGGTTCGATTCCTGGGTTGGGAAGAATCCCCTGGAGGAGGGCACAGCAATCTACGCCAGTATTCTTGCTGGAGAATCCCCATGGATAGAGGAAACTGGCAGGCTACAGTCCATAGAGTCGAAAAGAGTCACACATGACTGAGTGACTAATAGATACACACACAAAATAAATAGATAACTCACAAGGACCTACTATGTAGCACAGAGAATTCTACTCAATACTCTGTAATGGCCTATATGGGTAAGGTTTTTTGAAACCAGTTAATAGTTTGCTACTAGGCTCTTGGCTCTTGGGGCTTCCCTGGTGGCTCAGACAGTAAAGAATCTGCCTGCAATGTGGGAAACCTGGATTCCATCCCTGGGTTGGGAAGATCCCCTGACTACCCATTCCAGTATTCTGGCCTGGAGAATTCCGTGAACAGAGGAGCCTGGCAAGCTACAGTCCGTGGGGTCACAAAGAGTTGGGCATGAATGAGCAACTTTCACTTTTACTTTTCACTTTCAGGCTCTTGACAAGGGTGGTGCTAGTGGTAAAGAACCTACTTGCCAATGCAGGAGATGTAAGAGACACAGTTTTGATCCTTGAGTCAGAAGATCTCCTGGAAGAGGGCACAGCAAACCTCTCCAGTATTCTTGCCTAAAGAATTCCATGGACAGAGAAGCCTGGCAGGCTACAGTCCATATATATGGTCGCACAGAGTCAGAACGACTGAAGCGACTAAGCATAGCATAGCACAGGCTCTTGGCAAAGCTAAATACCTGATCAATAGAAACCCTGTGACTCTATGGCCTGATATTTCCATTTTTGAAGGTGGGTCTACAGGGACTCAATGACTTACATGGTGGGAAAGGCCTAAGGAACCTGACTTGTCAGGTGGAAAATGATATATTTAAGAGCACAGTCAGCCTGGTCCCAGGAACATCTCAGCTTGACATGAAAATTGGAAGGTGCCCATCTGTGGCAGCTCTCAGTGTGGTTCCTGAAGTGCTATTGGTCCTTAATTTATAGAGGTGCTTTTAAATACCTGGTCTGGTTCACTATGGTAAAAGTCTCTGTATATTATGCTTTGATCTAAGTAATTCATATTCTAGTGATTTAGACTATGAGCAGATTGATATGTGTGAGTCTACAATCCTGTTTGCAAGGATGTTTATTGCAACACTGTTTTTGCTAGCAAATTACAAAGAACTACAAAAATCTCTCATTTAGGGACTAGATGTTAGAGAGATGAGTTGTTCCAGACAAACCATATCAAAGTAACCGAAAACATGACAAAAATAATGCTAACTTTTTTTTTGTTTTTATGGACAGTATTTTCTCAGTGTTATGTAAAGCAAAATTAAAAGCATGTTTCATTACCCTTTTAATTTATTGACCAGATCCATACATCTTAAAAAACAGAGCAAAGGGCTTGCTTAGCAAAGCCAACTGTAAAACCATGTTCTTAGTTTTCTCCTTCAAACCCCCAAATTTCTGGTCCCATAAGAATATCACCCTTGTGTTTTCACATACAAATTCTGGTTTCAAGATTTACTACTATGTGGAAAAGCTATATGTGGAAAGCTAGGAGACAAAAACTTTAATATGTATCATTTTCATGTAAAAGTCTCCTATATAAATAAATCTGCATGGACTACCCCTGAATGGAAACAAAAGACATCGGTAATAGAATTGCCTTTGAAAAAGAGAGAGCTCTGAAAGTATTTGGTGAAAATAAGATTTACTTCATTGCCATAAGTAAAGAATCCCACTTAGGTTAAGAGGTATTATCTCTGGGTAGTAAAAAAATCCAAATGGCTATTTATTTACTTACAGACTATTACTCATCTTTTATTATTTTTACCATGAACTTGAATTTATTCCAAAGACAAAAAAATTGTGAAATATTTTGAAAGTATTTTCTAGCAAGAATACAAAGAAAAGCAAGGATATATACATATTTTGGTAACTGAGAGAGCAACAAAAATATGGATATATCCTTGCTTTTCTTTGTATTCTTGCTAGAAAATGCCTTCAAAGTAATAGTACCAGGATTATAGTACAATCCTAAATATAAATCTGGATGCTGACAATGGAACAGGGAAGAGGTAAAAATGACACACAACTAGAAAGGCGAATAAATGACTGGCAGAGAAAATAAATCTAGTTACAAATTTACCTATGAGAAAATTTCTCAGAATATATGCTCAAATGGAAATTCAAAGACAATCCAACAATATCTTGCTTTTATTGTTTATTTTGATGTCTTCTTAGATACAAGGATATGACCAAGCAAATAAACAAACAGTATTATAACAAGAAATTCTCAGTTCCATTCATTAGATTTCAATAGCTGGGTTTCTCCCAGAAGCCTCTCTGGACTAGCCTCAGTCATTATCATACTATACAGACAGACAGATCTCTCTGGGCCTTCTGGCAGGAATTCTTTTATTTCCCCCCAGCACTTTGAAGGATTTGGGATGGAGAACACTGTGCCATCCCCTTTGCACGTTTTCCAGACAGTGGAGAATGTGTTTGGGAGCAGCAGATTGAAGTTCATCTTCTGGGGGCCTGTGAAAATATCGTTTCTTTGTAGATTGGTGAACTAATACAAAAAAGTCCTTCAATTATTGGATTGGTATTATATACCACCAGCCCTCTTCTCATGTTAACAATATATAAAACTCCAAGAATGTGAGGTAGATCCTTCATCTTTTAAGAAAATAGTACCTCTTAAAACAACTAATTTATTTCATCCTTCAGTTGTTGTAATGGCAACAGAAAGAATGCACTGGAGTGTCATAATAATCCTCCATTAAATCCCTAGTGTTTAAATTTTAATGCTATAATTCAAGAGCTGACAAAAGCCCATTGAGTGCATCTATGGGGAGGAAAACAGGCAGGCCCGTTTTCTCAGGGGTGATACTATAGCAACATGAAATGAATTTGAGGTCAGGGAACAAGCAGTCTCCAGGCTTTGTTTGCATTTCCTGGCTAAAAGTAGAATCTAACATTATAAATTTTACCCAACTAAGTAGTTATTTTGAGCAGCAGGAAGATAGCTCCCTTTGTACACTGTTTATATTGAAAATAGAGAGAAGGTAACAAAACCAGAATTGGAAGAAAGATATGCCGACAAATATATTACGAAGTGACTCTCAAAGGGACCACTTGAGAAACCCCGGATTCCTTCTATGCTTGACACCCAAACCCTCTCCCCTGGACAAATGATATGTTGGAGCATGGAGAAGTATTACAATTCCCAAAATGCCCTTTAAAAAGAAAGAAACAAAGTCTGGTCCACAGTCCTTGAAAGTGACCTTGTTACAGGCATAGAAAACATGACATAGTCCGGTGTTGCTGATTACCTCTAGCTCTTGATAATGGTCCTTCTTAAAAAACCCTCTTAGGGGGAGGGTTTTTTCCTACCAGAATAAGCATATGCACCCAAATCACAGTTGCCTATTGTGCACAAAAGGCAAAAACAAACAAACAAAATCCCCCCAAATACCCTACTTAATTCTCAGAAGTTTGTGTTACCAACCTTCTTCCCCTAGATATCTGTGTTTTCAGTTTCACTTTTTGTGTTCTGACTCAGGAACATAAAATACTAACATAAACTCAGTAACATCAGATATAAGGTGGATCCAGTTACAGACTCTATGTATATGCTTGCAATATACAAAAGTGAAGAATGTTAGGTTTTTAAAGGTCTAGTCATAGATGGATGTGCAGACAGCTCAATAAAACTCAAAGCTGTTCCTTCTTTTCCATCCCCTCTTTTAGGCCCTAATATCTCACCGCAACAACTAAAAATCCTTGCCCCAGAAATTCCCTGGCAGTCCAATGGTTAGGACTTTAAGCTTTCACTGCTGAGGACCTGAGTTTGATCCTTGGTCTGGGAACTAAGATCCCACAAGCAGTGCAGTGCATGACCAAAATAAATAAATAAATAAAAATAAAAATCCTTGCCCCTCCCAACCTTTCAAGATCTCTAGAATGCAAATCTATTTTTACATTTCATTCTAAATATAGTGGCAATATTTTTAGTCATTTTCCTAAAGTCAAAGTTTCTCCCCTGTTAAAAAATATTCAATGCCTATGAGTGAATCAAATTTATATCCTTAAAACTTAACTGCTATTATAAGTAAGCCATATAGTTTGCTCTTCCTTATTGTATCTTTATACTTTTCTCATAGTATAGTTACAGGAAGTATACTTCTTCTTAGAAAATTATTTATTTTCTTTCTTTTTTTCTTAAGCTCATGTGGCATATCTAGAATTGTCTTTAGGAATTTAATTAATTTCTTCTAATAAATTGTGTATTATTGCCAAGTGCAGAGACTACATACCCAATTATTTCTCTTCCACCCACTTCACACTTGGAAAGAAGTGTTTTTTAAAGAAAATATTCTCTAAGCTGCATTGCTTACTTGGCTATTCCTATTATGTATACCAAACATATGATAATATCAACAAAAAGAAGCTATGGAAAAAAGATATTAATAAGTAATATACTATGATCAATTGTAAGTGCCTCCTGCTTATTATCATTATTGAGGGATCCGGGTTGATGGGCGCTTCTTCTCTATACATGTTTACATGATTGTTGAGTCAGGAAAGGAGAGCGAGGTGAACTATACCATGCCAACTTTGAAAATTTCTGTCCAAAAGTGACACATCACTGCATAAAGGCAAAGGAAGTCACAATGCCAACCTGACTTCCAGAGGACAAAATAAATGTAATCCTACACATGCTACAGAGATGGAGACATTCTGAAATGGTTGGAAATGGCACTATAACTACTGCCCCTATTTTCCCAAGAGTTAGAAGAAAACAAAAGCAATAAATTTCAAAATTTACTTAAAAATGGCAAAATAATTAGTTAGAAAATTTCCTCAGGTTGATTGATGATACTACTCAAAAACCTTAGCAAACACCCTCCTCATGATGAAATTTTAAATATTTTACCATTAAGATTACAGATCAGTTCAGTTCAGTTGCTCATTCGTGTCCAACTCTTTGTGACCCCGTGGACTGCAGCATGCCAGGCTTCCCTCTCCATCACCAGTTCCCAGAGCTTGCTCAAACCAATGTCCATTGAGTTGGTGATGTCATCCAGCCATCCCATCCTCTGTCGTCCCCCTCTCGTCCTCCTTTCAATCTTTCCCACCATCAGGGTCTTTTCCAATGAGTCAGTTCTTTGCATCAGGTGGCCAAAGTGTTGGAGTTTCAGCTTCAGCATCAGTCCTTCCAATGAATAGTCAAGACTGATTTCTTTTAGGATGGACTGGTTTGATCTCCTTGCAGTCCAAGGGACTCTCAAGAGTCTTCTCCAACACCACAGTTCAAAAGCATCAATTCTTCAGTGCTTAGCTTTCCTTTTAGTCCAGCTCTCACATCCATATATGACTATTGGAAAAACAGTAGCTTTGACTAGATGGACCTTTGTTGGCAAAGTAATGTCTCTGCTTTTTAATATGCTGTCTAGGTTGGTCATAGCTTTTCTTCCAAGGAGCAAGTGTCTTTTAATTTCATGGCTGCAGTCACCATCTGCAGTGATTTTGGAGCCCAAGAAAATAAAGTCTCTCACTGTCTCCATTGCTTCCCTATCTATTTGCCATGAAGTGATGGGACCAGATGCCATGATCTTAGTTTTTTGCATACTGAGTTTTAGCCAAGCCAAAAAAGCCAACTTTTAAGCCAAGATTAAAGATAAGAATGTTTATTATCATTGCTATGATCAATACAAACTGCATGTCCTGGCCAAGACAGTAATACAAAAAAGAAAATGAGATATAAGATTTTAAAGAGAAAAATAGCTGTTTCTAAAGTATGATATGAATTATTGATACTGCTTATATTTTTTGAATTATCTATCAGAATTATTAATAATTATGAGCAAAAGCTATAAAAATTAGTTTAAAAATCAAAAGTAGAATATCAGTGACCTGTGGAATAATAGCAAATGAACTAACACTTGTATAACTGATGTCTAAGAGAGAAGAAAAAGTAGAGGGCAAAAAAATTATTTAAGAAAATATTGTTTAAAATTTGTTAACTTTATTTTTAAAATATACCCATAATTATAAAAATTTTAGCAAACACCAAGCAGAAAGGAAAACAAGACGTAGGCCTATTATATAAAACTGCTGAAAGCCAAAGTTAAACAGGACATAAAAAGAGCAAGAGGAAAAATACACATGAAATACAGGGAATAAAATAAGAAGGCTGTTTTCTTACCAGAAACAGTGAAAATCAGAAGGCAATGGAAAAATATCTTTTAAATTTATTAAGAATATATAAAATCTATCAATCTAGAAAAAGCATTGATCAGCAGATGTGTGCAAGACATATTTGAGGAAGTTATTTTGGCTAAGAGTAAGTGATACCAGATGAAAATTTGATACTGAAGAGTGAAACATTAAATATTGTGATATATTTTATGAAAATAAACAAATTAGATGAAAAAGATACACTTTTTTTGAGAAAAACAACAAACCAAAGTGACAAAATTGAAAAAATAATTATATAGTCTTATTAAGTAAATAAAATTCATAATTAAAAAGATAGTCAAAGGTACAAACTTCTAGTTATAAAATAAATAAGTTTTGAGGATGTTAAGTACTGCACGGTGATAGCTAATAATCCTGTATTGTATTGAAAGTTGCTGAGAGTAGATCTTAACAGTTTTTATCACAGGGAAAAAATTATAACTGTGTCTGGTGATTGATGTTAACTAAACTACGACTGAGCGACTGAACTGAACTGAACCTTACTGTGGTCATCATTTCAAATATATACATATACTGAATCATTATATTGTTCACTTGAAACTGTTCAATAAGATAATGTTTATGTCTATAATAGCTAAATAAAAATAAAAATCCTTTTTTCAAAGAAAATGCTGAGCTTGGATGGCTTCATTGGTGAATTCTATCAAGCATTTAAATAAGAAATTATACCAATAATTGTCTTCTGATCTGTTTTCCCAGGGAAATTGGCATTTAAGGGAACAGTCTGTGTTTATTTGCTGCATAGACATATTTAGATTTGGGTCTGGCCAATAAAGAATTTCAGTATAATTTCAGCTGGGCTATAAAACTGTTGAAGTTATCCATTTATCATTCACTGAGCATTTGACATTGGTGCTTAACTTCAGCTGGCTTCTCCCTTGCTACAGGCTGATGTACAAGAAAAGAAATGAAAAACATAGGAACAGGGCACTGCTGTTGGACAAAAAAATCCAAGTTATAACCTCTTAAAGATGACTAATGTCAACATTGATATAAACAAAGTCCGGGTGTTGGAGAGAAAGAAAAGGAACTCTGGTAAATCTGAACATAGATCACGGTGAGTTTTGCATTTCATAAACGCATGCTTTAGGCCAAATATTTAATGGACTAAAACTAATCACAGGGTTCTTGTTGCAGGTAAAAGAGAAGTAACAAAAGATAGTCTTTTACATACCTTTCTTTCTAGTTTTAAAAATTCCTCTTCTAGCAGAAAATTTCCCAAAGTGAAGGAAAATAGGCATAACTGAGGAAGAGGACGAAAAGTGTACATCTGTCAATAGCCATCTGAAAGACAAGCTTTCAAGGAAGAAGGAAGTTCTGGCAAGCGAAAGAGGCAGCCTTTCACTGAGTCTTCATGTGCATGGGCTGTAGTGTATGTAAATATCAATGGTGTAGGTCAGATTCCCCATAAATTGACTCTGAGATGGAGTCTAGTCTACAGAAAGTTCTTGAGGTGTTGCTGTCAGGATCAACGTTTGTGTGAGATGTGAGGGAAGCAGAGTCAGGCCAAGGGAGATGTTGGGCTGCAATGTAGTAGCAACAAAAACCAAGGCAAGCCCAAGGGGAGCCCTGAGTCTGGAATGCTTTCTAGGTATATTCTGATTTGGGGAAGGGAGACCAGCTCTGCATATCGCATATCAGCAAGTCTTGGGATGCATCTTGTCTCCTGCAGGAGGAAGGATGATGGGCAATATGGCTGTTTTCACTGGATGGCAAATCCCAGGGAGAACTTATGAGTGACAGCTAACAGCCAGCAGGACACTCAGCAGTTGAGGGAATTAGCACTTTCCTTACCGGAAAGGGAACCTGGGCAATGTTTACTACAGTCCACTTTTGCACAGCTTGGATCCTCTTGCTTCATCTAAACCCTGAAGGTCTTCCTGCAGGAGGGGTGGGTCTCTTTCCTAGGGTAAACTTATTAGAGGAACATCAATGAAGAAAGCTGCAGCCTTCTTGGATGCAGGTAGGCTTGAGGCTACAACTGTGATATGTCTTAGTTTCCTTCCTCCATGATTTATCCTAGATTTTCTTCTCCCACAGCTCATACCTGTGCTGCCTTTGGTGGCTGAGCTGGTGGGGTGATTTAAAGTTGTATCTCTGATTATCTAAATCCCTGATTGAGTCCTTCTCAGACCTTGGCTACTATATTTGTCTATTTACCATCACAACTGAGCAAAGAAGTACTGAGATAACCAAGTGCCAAACATATTCTTCCCTGGCCTCAGTGTTCCATAACAGCCTTTCTCTTGATGATCACATCAATTGCTTCTTTCAATATTGTATTCCTCTCCTTGCCCCCTGGCCCCTTGTCATGAGAAGTATGAAGTATATAGGCATAAATTATAGCTTACATTTCTGAGGTGGAAGTTCCCCACATATAGGAACTAAGACCAGTAAACACAGAGAGGCCAGAATCCAGAAAAGGAAGAAGAAACTTCCTATGGATCATTCCTACTTTCATCCCTTGATCCCTGGCATTGTGTATTCTATTTGACTAATGGGGCACAGCACTATATATTGGCTGTTAATCTGAGTATATATTACATCTTGGAAGATGACTACCTATCCTTGCATGGTATCATTTTTGTACTTGTGCCTTTTCTAGCCATTTGTAAGCTATTATATTGCTCTTCATTGCCAGCTGTTTTGGATGCTGTGGTACATGACAAGACTAGCTGATTTCATGACTGTGGGCCCATGGTTGCACCTCCTTTGCTATAAAGTGAGTGTCTTAGTCAATGGTTTCTGAACAGTGACATCTTCACACTTTGCCTGAGACAGTCAATTGTCCTGTATATTGATGTTTAGCAGCAACCCTGGCTGCTAGCCACTAGATGTCAGTAGCACCCTCCTAGTTGTGAGAACCAAATATGTCAGCCGACACAGTCAAATATCCCCTTGGGTTGGGGGAAATATTGCCCCTCATTAAGAACCATTGCCTCAGCCTGAAGCAATGTCATATGGGATTCCACGTGGGTGGACTGAACTTTCTGTAATCACACGGAAAATGGTGCTGCCTGAGATTCTTCAGACAGGAAAGGCAAAGCCAAACATAGAATACGTAGAGATGCAAAAAGTATTCAAAATAAATTGCAGTTTTTTCCAAGTTGGAAACAGTTCAATGTAGTTAACTTGCCACCAGGTGGCTGGTTAGCCTCTGGAAGGGATGGTGCTGTATGTGGGAATCAGCACTGGTCTCTCTTGCCAGCCTCAGCAAATGGGAGTTCACGTAGCCAGACCCATGCATGGCCTCCATTCTCTGGACACTGTGGTGACTGTTCATTGTGCCTAGTGTTCAAACACTGTGACCTCTGATGACAGAGAGATGGTTGACGTGGGCCTGCTGACATTTTGTCTACTGTGATTACTTGGCTGTTTAACACCTATTCAAGAGTAGATGCCCTCCACATGCAAGGCCAAGATCCTCACACTGTGCCCTCTCCCATTGGTCCATCCATGTACCATGAGTGATCTCTCCCTCTTTCTCCTCTCAAGCTGCTTGCCACCCATGAATTTGCACCGATTTTAATCT
This sequence comes from Aepyceros melampus, assembly GCA_006408695.1. Classification (NCBI taxonomy): domain Eukaryota; kingdom Metazoa; phylum Chordata; class Mammalia; order Artiodactyla; family Bovidae; genus Aepyceros; species Aepyceros melampus. Next base: position 45,146 of record SJXQ01010710.1, on the reverse strand, counting down.
TGGGCCATTCTTTTGTCACCAAAAGGTGATCAGTTATACCACCTGGACCTCTGGCTATCAGAAAGATTCATCCCACCACTGTCTTTAAAGGCTGCATATAGTGAAGTTCAGATCCATTTTTAGCTTACATGCAAGTACTAGGGTGACAGTTCATAAATCAGCTTTGCTCTTTGACTCCTTTGTCAGCTGTCCTAAGGCATCCCCTACACAATATAAATAAATGCTGGTTAAGACACTGGTGAATGAAATGGAAGTCTGGACCAGATTATGCTGCTTAGTTGAGTCTTCTGGAGTTGCTATTGTTCAGTCACTAAGTTGTGTCCAACCCTTCGTGACCTGTGGACTGTAGCACACCAGGCTTCCTTGTCCTTCACTATCTCCTGGACTTTACTCAAACTCATGTCCATTACGTCAGTGATGCCATCCAACCATCTCACCATCTGTTGCCCCCTTCTCCTCCTTCCCTCAATCTTTCCCAGCATCAGGGTCTTTTCCAATGAGTCAACTCTTTGCATCAGGTGGCCAAAATATTGGAGCTTCAGCTTCAACATCAGTACGTCCAATGAATATTCATGGTTGATTTCCTTTAGGATTGATTGGTTTGATCTCCTTGCAGTCCAAGGGACTCTCAAGAGTCTCCTCCAGCACCAAAACTTGAAAGCTTCAATTCTTCAGTGCTAAGCCTTGTTGCCTGGTGGCTCGGTGGCAAAGAATCTTCCTACAGTGCAGGAACCACAGGAGATATGGATTCGGTCCTGAGGTAGGGAAGATCCCCTGGAGGAGGGCATGACAACCCACTCCAGCATCCTTGCCTGGAGAATACCATAGACAGAGGAACCTGGCAGCCTACAGTCCCTAGGATTGCAAAGAGTCGGGCACGACTGGAGTGACTTAGCACACACAAGCCTTCTTAATGGTCCTACTCTCACATCCGTATGTGATTACCAGAAAAAGTATAACTTCGACTATATGGATATTTGTTGGCAAAGTGATGTCTCTGCTTTTTTAACACACTGTCTAGGTTTGTCATAACTTTTCTTTCAAAGAGTAAGTGTCTTAATTTCATGGCTGCAGTCATTGCCCGCAGTGGTTTTGGAGCCCAAGAAAATAAAATCTTCATTGTTTTCACTTTTTCCCCATTTGTTATTAAGCAATGTGCTTGTGCCTAATCCTTGTACCATTTTCATCTTAAGAGTGGGTGGGTCTTATAAAGTATATAATTTGAACTATTTGACTCCTTTCTTTAGTTCTGAAATGAAAGGTTGAATTAAATAAACTATAACATCTCTTCCAATTCTAGAATTTTATGAGAAGCATAATTTTGTGTTTAGAATGATGGCTGATGTTGGCAGCTAGTATACTTTTGATTTATGACCGTAAGTTCATCATGTGGCCTCATCTATGAACTCCTCTATGCTCTTATTTATCATCATTCCAGGTGGTACTAGTGGTAAAAATCTGCCTGCCAATGCAGAAGACAAAAGAGATGTGGGTTCTAACCCTGGGTTGGGTAAGATCCTCTGGAGGAGGAAATGGCATCCCATTCCAGTATTTGTGCCTGGAAAATTCCACAGGCAGAAGAACCTGGTGGATTACTGTTCATGGGGCTGCAGAGTCAGACACAACTGAGTGACTGAGCAGACACAACCAATTAAATCATAACAATGAGGAAACCAACATTCTCAAAGCCAATAAAAATTCCCTGTGTCCACAACAACAACACTGTTTCAAGTATTCACCAATCAGTTTCTTGTACCAAGTTGCTCAATCACCCACACACCCAGTTGATAGTAAATGTTATTTTTAAGATTATAGAATAAAGCATTTCCTTTGGAGAAAACTTAAAAATGAGAGCTGACGGAGTCAGAGAGAAATTGAGATGGAGGCTACGAGGCATGAGGCTTGCTGCTAACTTATTTGCAATGGACAAACTATTTTAAAGTTGACCAACAGCATTAGGAGAAAAGTAATATTATAGTCAAACATACTGTATTAGCAAGGTTTCTCCAGAGAAACAGAACCAATAGGGTATATGTATGTAATATAAGCATACTGAGTTGCTTCAGTCATATCTGACTCTGCTGCTTTTCTATCCATGCGATTCTCTGGGTAAGAATACCAAATTGGGTTGCCATGCCTCCTCTGTGGGATCTTCCAGACCCAGGGAATGAACTTGCATCTCTCACATCCCCTGCTTTGGCAAGTGGGCTCTTTACCACTAGCACCACGTGGGAAGCCTGTGTGTGTGTGTGTGTGTGTGTGTGTGTGTGATGTGTGTGTGTATGTGTGTGGGTGTGTGCGGGGGGGTATGTGGGTGTGTACGTGTGTGTGTGGCGGGGTATGTGTGTAGGGTGTGTGTGTGTATGTGTGTGAGTGTCTGAGTGTGGGGTGTGTGTGTGTGTGTATGTGTGTGTGGGGTGTGTGTGTGTGGAGTGTGTGTATGTATGTGGTTTGTGTGTGTGTGTGTGTGTGTGTGTGTGTGTCTATTGATAATTCCAAGAAGTTTGCAAGGTGTTTGCTAAGGCTTATATGAATTGCCCAGTGAAATGAATGTCTTGATCACTGGAGATTGTGGAAAATATACCCCAAGTGGGAAACACAGTTTCTAACAGCTTCTTTCCGACTGTGGGGGCATCAGCCTTCTGGCAATAGAAGGCTTCAACCTATCTGGAAAATATGTACAATAACAAGAAGATACTGACGACCCACACTAAGTGGTGGGTGAATGAAGCCCAGCTGCAGCTGTTGAAAGGGTCCAGGAAGAGGAGATCTGAGGCCCTTGCCAGGTTAGATGTTTCTGGCAGACTGTTTTTGAAATTTTATAGATTTCTCCCCACCAGTGTCTTCAGATGCCCTGTGATTCCATTTATTGTGATATTAACTTTACTATGGTAGTCTAAAATTGAAACCTCAGTATCTCTGAGGAATTCCTGTGCTTATCTCTTACCACAGTCTCTTGATTACTGTAGCCTGTGGTAAATCCTGACGTTGTGTAGTGGCAGTTCTCTGATTTATTATTTTCCTTCAGTACCATGCTGGCTCTTTCATGACTTTTACCTCTCTTTAGAATCACAAAATAATTTGCTGAAATTTGGATTGGAGTGGCAATGAATGTATAGACCAATTTGGGGAGAACTGGCATCTTGGCAATATTGTCTTCTATCTGCACATGGACTATCTCTCCACTTATTTAGTTCTTTAAAATAAATTTCATTCATCAGAATTTTGTAGTTTCCCCCATATAGATCTTATACATATTTTGTTAGCCTAAGTGCTTCACCTTTTTTGGGGTGTTATGTTATATATGGTTTTTATTTCCTTTCTTGCTGTATTGCCTTGAGTAGAACTTCCAAGCACTGTTTGAATAAAAGCAGTCAGAGCAGACATCCTGACTTGTTCCTAATCTCAGGTGGAAAGCATTTAGTCTTTTTATCATAAGGGTATCTTTGCTGTAGGGTTTTTTGCTTTTGCAGATGCTCTTTATAAAGTTGAGGAAACTCCCCTTTGTTTCTCATTTTCTGACAGCTTTTATCATGAATGAATATGGAATTTTTGTCAAATGCATGTTCTGCCTCAACTGATATCATCCTGTGACTTTTTTTTTTGTCATTCAGCCTATTAACATGGTGGATTACATTGTTGATTTTCAAATAGTGAATTAGCCTTGTAGCCCTGAAATAAGCTATGTTTTGTCGTGATCTATAATTCTTTTTTATATATTGCTGCATTCTATTTGCTAATATTTTGTTAAGAATTTTTGCATCTATATTCATAAAGGTTATTAGTCTTCACTTTTTAAATTATCTTAGTATTGCTTTGGTATGAGGATAATATTAGCTTATAAAACTAAATGGAAAATGTTTTCTCCTATTCAATTTTCAGAAAAATATTGGGTATAATGATTTGTTCTTTCAATATCTGTATAATTAGTTTTAAAATTATGAATTCAATTTCCTTACTAGATTTCAGACTATTCTAATTCTATATTTAATATTGAGTGAATCATGTGGTAACTTGTACTTTTTGAGAATCTGGTCCGTTTAGTGTAAGTTGTTCAATTTATATATGTAGATTATTGGTTTGAGATATTTGCTTCTTTCTAATATAAACATTTAGTGTTAATAAAATTTCCCCTCAGAACTGTATTCATTATGTCCCACAGATTCTATGTTGTGTTTTAATTTCATTCAGTTCAATGTATTTTTTATTTTTCTTGAGACTTCCTCTTTGACTCATGTTTTCAAATGTGTTGTTTAGTTTCCAAGTGGTTGGAGGTTTTCCTGTTATCTTTTTGTTATTTGTATCTAGTTTGACTCCAATGTGGCAAGAGATCACACTTTGTGTATCATTTTCATTATTTCAAATTTGCTGTAGTTTGTTCTATTGCCCAGGATGTGGTCTGTCTCACTGTATGTCCTATGGTTCCTTGAGAAAAGTACATATTCTGCTGCTGGTGGTGGAGTATTCTATAAACATCAATTTGAACTTGTGGGTTAATGGTGTTTTGAAGTTCTTTAATATCCTTGCTCATTTCCTATCTAGTTGTTTTATCAGTTGCTGAGAGAAGGATATTGAAATCTTCTACTATAACGGTAGGCTTGTTTATTTCTCTTTATATCACTAGTTCTACCAGCTTTTGTTTCACATACTTTTTGCGCTGTTCTTTGGTACACATGCATTTAGAATTGCTATACCTTCTTGGAGAATTGATATTTTAACATAATGTAATGTCCCTGGTAATTTCATTTGCTTCAGTTAGTTTCTTCTGACTCTACTCTGGCAGATGAAGTGCACACATCACTTCATTACTGCTAGAAGTCTTTTTTGTTTTCTGCTCAGCCTCTGCTGACTCCTGAAAAGAGGAGGAGCTCCTCATCACTGCTAGACATGGATGAGAATTCAGCCTGTCTACTAGCACCATCCTATACCACCTGGCTGGTAGAAACATGAGTGTTTCCTATTGCTCCCTCATGGGATATTGGAGGGTGGAGTCTCATTACTGCTGGGCAATGGTGAAGGTCCCGATGCTCAGCTAGACTTCCTCTGACAACACCTCAGTGTTAGAGGGCACTCCTCACGTCCTGGCGACAGTGGAAGTCTAGACTCCCCTGTCAGCCTTTACCAAGGGTGGGAAGTAGGACCAAAGTTACTTTTTTTTCCCTTGTGATATTTAGCTAAAGTAGCCCAGTGGTAGCAGCAGCAGCCAGTGGTAAAGAATTGGCCTGACAAGCAGGAGATACAGCTTCAGTCCCTGGGTGGAGAAGATCCCCTGGAGAAGGAAATGGCAACCCACTCCAGTATTCTTGCCTAGAAAATTCCAGGGACAGAGGAGCATGGTGTTGCTACAGTCCATAGGGTTGCAAAAGAGTCGGATATAACTGAGCGACTAAGCAGCAGCAACAAGTAGCTGAAGTTGAGCCTCTTCTGTATAAAAACTTTGTCTTGCTAGACTGCCCGTTCCTGGTCCTTTAGCTAAAGAGAGTAGGCCTCTGCTGTGACTTTTTTAGTTTGCATCCATTTGTTTCTTAGTTGCCATTTCTTTGGCTCCAAGTCAGGGGTGTATAAGCAAAAGTAGAAACACACAGAACTCATCAATGTGTTGCTTCTTAGGTCCTGAGGTCCCTAGTCAGTCTAACTTCTCTCAACTCCCCTTTCAGAGTCTTCTTATGTTTTGTTTTGTACATAGTGACCAGAACTTTTAATTGTTCATAGTGAGAAGAATAAGGAAAAGTATGTCTACTATATTTGCATAAGTGGAAATCTCCTCTGACAATTTTGATTGACACTGTATATGCATTCTCATTTTAAAGAGATAGTTTGACATCAGCTCCATTTACTTTATTACTTGAGTATAAAATGACCTCTTTCCATATATGCTTGGATATAAAGGATGTGAATTATCTTAAGTGCAGTCAAGTTTAGCCTGTTCTCTTTGGAAAGATTCTACTGGGCCAGTGACACATGTATCATATATGGGGACCTCAGCCTCATGTATATATAGCACCTTCTGATCTAATGAAAATGTAACAAATTCAGCCAAATGTAAGAAATGCACAATATAAACTGGCCTTTCAGGCAATAAGTTTGAGGAGGAAATGAAAAACAAAAAAGATTTTATTCATGAAACTTTTAACACTGACTGTAATAATAGCCGTTGGAAAAGGTACAGTGCCATGTTACAAAAGTTCTCTAGCTTATTTATCTGAGCAACATAAAAGTTCTAGTGTTTTTAGGATATCAGTTAGACATACATATAATAATGTCATTATATAAATTTAGATCAATTTTAATAGCAGGGAATATGTTTTTATTCAATAAAAAAGCCACTCTGAGCACAAGATACAAACTAAAAGTCCTAGACCATTTTCAAGATTTTTTTCCTTTAAAAAATCTATAATTGTTAGAAAAATCTTCTAACTCTATAATTGTCTTTAGAGAAGCAGAGTATAAAGTTTTAAGAAATACATTTGTGAAAATACTTGAAACTGAAAAACTATGTTTTTAAATTTTGAAAGAGTAAGTACTACTTTGTTATAAGATAGCTTGATTCTTCACAGATATTTAATGTATTGTAGAACACACAAAACTGAAAAAGCTCTGATAAATGAATTGTTGTTTGATTTGAGTCTGAGTCTCCGTTGTTCACTTGAACTGTATCTCTACATTCAATAGCGTGCTTTGAAATTTCAGTGTGGCCTGGATAGAACGAAGAGATGAAGGAAGGAGAATAGGAAAGAAATGAAGAAAGAGAAGGAAGGAAGAAAGGAAGGGAGGGAGGGAAAGAAGATTCAAATATTTCAAATAAATCGGCACTTGTGAGAAAAGACCACTGTTTTTCATGGCACAAGCTTGATGTAAGAAAAAGGCAAAATTTAGAAGACTACAATTTTTTTTTTTTTTTTTTTGCCTTCTCAGCTTTCATTTCCATTCACCTGGTAACAGCACCCAAAGCCTATGGGTCAAGTGGTAAGCCCATTACCCAAATGGGGTCAATAAGCAACTTACAATACATGGGCTTCCCCAGTGGCCCAATGGTAAAGAATCTGCCTGCCAATGCAGGGGACATGGGTTCGATCTATGGGTGGGGAAGATCCCACTTGCGGTGGAGCAACTAAGCCCTCATGCTACAACTATTGAGCCTGTACTCAACTAGAGCCACAACTACTGAAGCTCTCACGCTCCAGAGCCCATGCTCCACAGACAGAAAAGCCACCAAAATGAGAAGCTTGCATGCCATAACTAGAGAGTGCTCCCACTTGCCACAACTAGAGAAAAGCCCCCGCAGCAACAAAGACCCAGCACAGCCAAAAATAAATAATATATGAATAAATGAACTTTAAAAAAGAATATTTAAAAAATTTTTTAAAGTTACTTACAATACAGAATGTTAAAAAACTTTAGTAAGATGCAATAAAGCAACAATATTTTTCACCCAAAATTTTATTCATTAGCCTCATTCAACTAAAATATAAAGTCTAAAATCATTTTGAATAAAATCCATCTGAATCTCTAGATTGAGTGATGTCCAATAATCTTTCAGAGTATTTACCAGTATTTACCTAAAAATGCCCCGGTTTCCATAGGTGACTATGAGTCCAATTCCATATTAACTCCAATATCCATAATGATGTTTACTGCTTGAAAAATGTCTTTCTCCTTGAAAAAATTCAACCAGAGTGCTAAAGACAAATGTCCTCTGAAAAAATTAAGGTAATTGGTCTGCCTTAAATGGCACAGGCTAGAATTCCACAGACAAACCACTGTCATAACTCTCCACTGGATCATCTAAACAGGTAGGCTGTTCATAAGACTTGCGTAGAATTTGCACTATGTTTCAGGGGAATGTTTGTGGTCTCCTGTAGACTATTTTATAACGTTGTTTTTTTTTTAAAAAAAAAAACTTCTAAGAAATCATATTCACTGTAGGTATTACTTGAAGGTACCAGAAGGCATCAGCCTTTGGTTAGAAGGAAATATTTCTGCTGAAAGAGAGCAAAGAACAGAAAAATATGCAACTTCTAAAGGATTAAAGTCACATTCTACAGTTCATATTTTTTTCTTGACTGGACTTTATTTTATTTTTTTCATGATATCTTCTTGTTTTTAACAGTCTTATTTAAAAACTGGATTACCATAGTTGAAAATCAGAACCAGCGGGTACACTAGAGTTGAAAATTCTGGACGATTTCATCATTTTATTTTATTTTAGAATTACATTGACTAAATATGGAGATATAAAATATTAGGTTGAGAGAAAATTTATTCAGTTATGGGTAAATAATTCCACAAGAGGCATTGGTTATGATGAATTAATGCCACCACAGCATGGGCATTTAAAGCAATATTCAACATTTAGAAAAATGTGTCTTTAAATGGGAAAACCTAACAGATAGAAAACTATAAAAGTGGTGGTTCATAAGCCACCTTTGCTTTCATTGTTCTGTACTACATACAGGCACTTATTCTCCACATCAAACAGGGCGATCACCTTACTCTCTGTCAGACCCAGTCTTTTTTGGGCCATCAAGGCAAGACAAACATTTTCATCTGAAATGTTGCTGCAAAGTAAAACACATAATTTGTGTTTTTCAATAAAATATATTTCTAAATAGTTACCCAGTTTCCTATGTAGAGGAAGAGAAAAAGTACATTTTCTATAGATCACCAGAATAAGGTATGGAGATAAGTTTCAAGAACACAGTATCTTTTAGAAAGATTCCAGTATGGAACCCTTGCTAGTAGATGGTTAAGAACAGAATCTGAACTCAGGTCCCTGGAAACTTATTCTGCCTTGTCACTTTGCCCCTTCAAAATAAATATATTAATCAATCATACAGAAATGAAAATCAGAAGAATACCTATTAAATTTTTATTTATTTATTTTGGCTGCACTGTGTGGCATGAGCAATCTTTTTCCCTGACCAGAGATTGAACCTTGCACTTTGTGTTGGGAATGTGGAGTCTTAATCTCTGGACTGCCAGAGAAGTCCCTAACTATTAAATTTTTACAATTAACAAAGATTTCTCTTTTTTAAAAATTCTCATATTCTACAAGCAAAAAGATAATGAGTCTTACAGTTTTATGATGTGTTTTTACCTGATTTATTTTTCTATCTTAAAAAAAAATTGTGGTTGTACTAATGTAGCATCATGTAATTTTAGATCCTACTTTCCTACTGAACTTTATAATAATCACATACTACAGTTTCAAAATTTTTGTATTAATAAATATACCTGGCTGATGTTTCCTTGAATTGGATGGTCTATAGCTTTAGAAAATGGTTTCTGTTTTGGTCTAATTTTGGAGTGAAGTCCTCCTGACTTAAATATTTTGCACTGATGCTTGAACATACAATCATTTTGACTTACATCTCTTGTGACTTTGGGAGAGTAGTGTTCATTTTACTTAAATTCAAACTTTCTCAAGAAGAATCTTGAGAAGAAAATCTCAATGGCAAAATGTGACAGGCAGAAGAATTGCCAATAATGGGAAAAAAGCTACTCCTATGATGTTGCAATTTTCAGAGCCAAGGAATAAGTCTTGAATATTTTGAGATTGGTTTGCCCAAATATCAGATTTGAGGAAATCTTTAGGTTCACATTTTTCCTGGGTTATAGCCTGTCTTTGACTCTTTATCCTTATATAGAAATAGCTGGACTGGTCACATTTTACAAAGAAATGGAGAAAAGATTTTTCAGGCCAAATCAAATTTTCTGTTTCTCTCAAATTATTTTCAGATGCAAGAAAAAGCAAACCACACAGAAGAACTGCACACTGCAATGAAGCTGGAATGCAACTCTTCATCGAAGGGAGGGAACAAACTTTGAATAATTCAACCACAAAATATGTGAACCGCAAACAAGTATAAACACACAGGTAGACACAACACACAAATGCGTGCACATACACACACACACACTGACACAGGTCTGCCCTTTTCCCAGGAATTTTCATCAATGTATTTTTTTTATAAAGCTTATAACATCCAAGTAAAAGTATATAAAAGTTTCAAAAAACATATAAAAATCTTTCCGTATTTAAATGCTTGCTTTTACAAATATGAATATTATAAAAAATAAACTCTAAAAATATAAAAACAAAAACCATACAGGCAAAATTTTTTTATGATCAGGCCATACATAGTCAATTAAAGTTGAAAATATGCCTCAAATCTTCCTTTAGGATACAGCTCCAAAATCTTCCCTAAAATGTAAGAGTTTCTAGCATAAACTGTGTTTTCCTCCTCTATCATATGGGTTCACTTGTGTAGAGGACAGAAAATTTCTACCAAATATAGGGCAGATAGGAATAAAATACCCACCAGATTGTCTTTTTCTTGGGTGCAAACAATTAAGTCAAAGCTAGGCAATTAAAGCATCATGGTCTAATATCAAATTGTAGTCTCTCTGCCAGTTGTCACAAAATTTTAAAGATACCTAGTTATGCAAAATTATAGCTTTTTAACAATATTTTGACTATTTGATTTTCTCAGATAAAATTTACATTTTCACTGGACTATGCAATTTCTTTTAGACACCTTCAGAGTAAATTGAAAAACTTGATATGATTTCCAAATCTCTTGGGAAAATATTACTATCATATTTCTTGAATTATTTGTAGCTCTCAAAAACCTGGTACTATACAATTATGATTGGCACCATTCATTTCTTCCTTATTCCTTCTCTGCCTTATATGTGTCAAGTAAGGGCTTTGGTGTCACAGATTTCTACATGCATATGATAGCATATATCTGTGAAGGGCTTTCATCTGTCTGGAGGTGAGCAAATAACTTAAAATATGATTAAACACTTTTATTTTTGAGAATATGGTAGGTTGGTTGTCCAGAAAAATTCCTCCACAAAATAATACCAATAAATATGGAATACATTTTAAAAAATAATATATTTTTCTATTACTTGTCTGAGATCATGAGAAAGTAAAGAAGATCTTGAAAAGCAGATGGCAAAAAGGTGTGAATACAGAGAAGTAGACAATTTCCAAAATCATTGTTGCCATGACAGCATCTGCTATACCTGGTGACTCACAGCTGCATGGTAGAGCAGACAAAAAGCCAGAAGTCTTTTCAAGTGGATATATAAAAACAAAGAGACAGTCCGAAACCAAAAGCTTCCAAAAAGATATACTAGTAGATGAACTAGGAAAAAACATTTTCACAAGGAGACTAAAGACATACAAGAAAGCATGAATGAAAGTCACCAGAAAAATCTGACTCGATATATTGTAGATTTAAGAAAGACACATTCAGACTATAAAATGAATAGCAGGCATATGTTTAAAGAAGTAAGAAAATATCAAGATTATGAAGCAGGACAAGGATTTTAAAAAAATCACCAAGAAGTTAATGAATCTGAAAATAAAATCATCACTGAGACTATAGAACAGGGGCAGAGAGCATAAACATCTGGAAGACAATTAAGCAAAAATAAAGCAGGGAATGTAATTGAAATTTCAGATGGAGAGAGAGAGAATGAGAACAAGTAAATATTCAAACAGTTAATTCTTTAGGATTTTCTAGTATTATTGTTAGATAGCAGTCATTCTGTGTATGGCCCTTACTTTATATGACTCTGTGCATACTCTTTTGATTAACTGTGTTCAGTTAGAAACAGAGAGGCCAAGTTAACTGAGTGAAATATACAGATCAGGTTCATCCTTTACTAGCAAAGTTTGCTTGTAATAAAAACTAACAGATCACTTCTAAAATTTAATATACATTTAAGCACAGAGCCCATATTTTTGAGCATGTATACAAATGGTGATGACACATGATGGAATGGAATGTGAAATGACAGAGATGAAAACAAAATCCTGGAAGCTAAAGGAAGACAGAGCTATTATCTAGTTAGATTCTTCAGAGAAATTTTAGTACATCTTTTTAGTTGTCTTAAAGGAGAAGTACAAACAGGTATTAAGACTTGGCTGTGGGGCAGTAGTAGAAATGAAGAATAAAGGGAAGATGGAAGGAAATAAATTTAGTTTAGATAACATCCAGAATTCTGAGAGAGTTAGGAGAGTTAATATAGGAAAGGTAGACAGAGTGTCCATGGTAGATGATTATATACGTATATATATATACATACATGAGGGTCCAAGAGTCTCCAGCTGAGGCATGGGTCGGCGGTGGCCTGCTGCAGGGTTGGGGCCCCTGAGTGTAGCAGTACATGCATGGGATCTTTTGAAGGAGGTCACCATTATCTTCATTACCTCCACCATAGTTTAGCCTCAGGTAAAAAGCGGGAGGGAACACAGCTTCACCCATCAACAGAAAACTGGATTAAAGATTTACTGAGCATGGCCATCAGAACAAGACCTAGTTTCCCCCTCAGTCAGTCTCTCCATCAGGAAGCTTCCACAAGCCTCTTATCTTTCTCCATCAAAGGGCTGACAGAGTGAAAACCACAATAACAGAAAACTAACCAATCTAATTACATGGACCACAGCCTTCTCTAACTCAGTGAAACTATGAGCCATGCCATATAGAGCCACTCAAGATGGATGGGTCATGGTGGAGTGTTCTGACAAATTGTGGTCCACTAGAGAAAGGAATGGGAAACCACTTCAGTATTCTTGCCTTGAGAACCCCATGAACAGTATGAAAAGGCAAAAAGATAGGACACTGAAAGATGAACTCCCCAGGGCAGTAGGCCCAGTATGCTACTGGAGATCAGTGGAGAAACAACTCCAGAAAGAATGAAGAGATGGAGACAAAGCAAAAACAACACCCAGTTGTGGATGTGACTGGTGATGGAAGCAAGGTGTGATGCTGTAAAGAGCAATATATCATAGGAATCTGGAATGTTAGTCCATGAATCAAGGCAAATTGGAATAGGTCAAACAGGAGATGGCAAGGGTGAACGTCGACATTCTAGGAATCAGCGAACTAAAATGGACTGGAATGTGTGAATCTAACTCATATGACCATCATATTCTGTAGGCAAGAATCCCTTAGAAGAACTGGAGTAGCCATCATAGTCAACGAGAGTCCAAAATGCAGTTCTTGGATGCAATCTCAAAAATGACAGAATGATCTCTGTTTCTAAGGCAAACTGTTCATTATCATGGTAATCCAAGTCTACGCCCCGACCAGTAATGCTGAAGAAGCTGAAGTTGAATGGTTCTGTGAAGACCTACAAGAACTTCTAGAACTAACATCCAAAAAAGATGTCCTTTTCATTATAGGGGACTGGAATGCAAAAGTAAGAAGTCAAGAAACACCTGGAGTAACAGGTAAATTTGGCCTTGGAGTACAGAATGAAGCAGGGCAAAGGCTAATAGAGTTTTGCAAAGAGAATGCATTGGTCATAGTAAACACCCTTCCAACAACACAAGAGAAGACTCTACACATGGACATCACCAGAGGTCAACACCAAAATCAGATTATATTCTTTGCAGCCAAAGATGGAGAAGCTCTATACAGTCAGCAAAAACAAGACTGGGAGCTGACTGTGGCTCAGATCATGAACTCTTTATTGCCAAATTCAGACTTAACTTGATGAAAGTTGGGAAAACCACTAGACCATTCAGGTATGACCTAAATCAAATCCCCAACGATTATACAGTGGAAGTGAGAAATAGATTTAAGAGACTATCTGGTAGACAGAGTGCCTGATGAATTATGGATGGAGGTTCATGACATTGTACAGGAGACAGGGATCAAGACCATCCCAAGAAAAAGAAATGGAAAAAAGCAAAATGGCTGTCTGAGGAGGCCTTACAAATAGCTGTGCAAAGAAGAGAAGTAAAAAGCAAAGGAGAAAAGGAAAGATATACCCATTTGAATCCAGAGTTCCAAAGAATATCAAAGAGAGATAAGAAAGCCTTCCTCAGTGATCAATGCAAAGAAATAAGGAAAAGAACAGAATGGGAAAGACTAGAGATCTCTTTAAGAAAATTAGAGATACCAAGGGAACTTTTCATGCAAAGATGGGCTCAATAAAGGACAGAAATGGTAGGGACCTACAGAAGCAGAAAATACTAAGAAGAAGTGGCAAGAATACACAGAAGAACTATACAAAAAAGATCTTCACAACCCAGATAATCATTATGGTATGATCACTCACCTAGAGCCAGACATCCTGGAATGTGAAGTCAAGTGGGCCTTAGGAAGCATCACTACAAACAAAGCTAGTGGAGGTGATGGAATTCCAGTTGAGCTATTTCAAATCCTAAAAAATAATGCTGTGAAAGTGCTGAACTCAATATGCCAGCAAATGTGGAAGACTGAGCAGTGGCCACAGGACTGGAAAAGGTCAGTTTTCATTCCAATCCCAAAGAAAGGCAATGCCGAAAAATGTTCAAACTACTGCACAATTGCAGTCATCTCACATGCTAGTAAAGTAATGCTCAAAATTCTCCAAGACAGGCTTCAACAATACATGAACATGAACTTCCAGATGTTCAAGCTGGTTTTAGAAAAGGCAGAGGAACTGGAGATCAAATTGCCAACATCTGCTGGATCATGGAAAAAGCAAGAGAGTTCCAGAAAAACATCTATTTCTGCTTTATTGACTATGACAAAGCCTTTGACTGTGTGGATCACAATAAACTGTGGAAAATTCTGAGAGAGATGGGAATCCCAGACCACCTGACCTGCCTCTTGAGAGATCTGTATGCAGGTCAGGAAGCACCAGTTAGAACTGGACATGGAACAACAACTGGTTCCAAATAGGAAAAGGAGTACGTCAAGGCTGTATATTGTCATCCTGCTTATTTAACTTATATGCAGAGTACATAATGAGAAATGCTAGGCTGGAAGAAGAACAAGCTGGAATCAAGACTGCCGGGAGAAATATCAATAACCTCAGATATGCAGATGACACTGCCCTTATGGCAGAAAGTGAAGTGGAACTGAAGAGCCTCTTGATGAAAGTGAAAGAGGAGAGTGAAAAATTTGGCTTAAAGCTCAACATTCAGAAAACTAAGATCATGGCATCTGGTACCATCACTTCATGGCATGGGGAAACAGTGGCAGACTTTATTATTATTATTTTTTTGACTCCAAAATCACTGCAAATGGTGATTGCAGCTATGAAATTAAAAGACATGTACTCCTTGGAAGAAAAGTTTACAGTATATTAAAAAGCAGAGACATTACTTTGGCAACAAAGGTCCATCTAGTCAAGGCTATGGTTTTTCCAGTAGTCATGTATGGATGTGAGAGTTGGACTATAAAGAAAGCTGAGTACTGAAGAATTGATGCTTTTGAACTGTGGTGTTGGAAAAGAGTCTTGAGAGTCTCTTGGACTGCAAGGAGATCAAACCAGTCCATCCTAAAGGAAATAAGTCCTGAATATTCTTTGGAAGGAATGATGTTGAAGGTGAACCTCCAATACTTTGGTCACCTGATGCAAAGAGCTGACTCATTTGAAAAGAGCCTGATGCTCAGAAAGATTGAAGGTGGGAGAGAAGGGGTTGACAGAGGATGAGATGGTTGGGTGGCATCACCGACACAATGGACATGAGTTTGAGTAAACCCCAGGAGCTGGTGATAGACAGGGAGGCCTGATGTGCTGCAGTCCATGGGGTTGCAAACAGTCAGACACAACTGAGCAACTGAACTGAACTGAACTGATATATATATATATGAGTGTGTGTGCGTGTGTGTGTGTGTGTGTGTGTGTGTGTCTATATGTGCACGCGCTCTCATATGCTTAGTTGTTCAGTCATATCTGATCTTTGCAACCCTGTGGGCTGTAACCTGCCAGGCTCCTCTGTCCATGGGATTTCCCAGGCAAGAATACTGGGGTGGGATGCCATTTCCTCCTCCAGAGCATCTTCCCAACCAAGGATCAAACCTGCATCTCCTTTATTGGCAGACAGATTCTTTACCAGGAGACACTACTAAGATGAAAGTGCATTTTTCTATACAATGCTTTAAATATTGCAATCATGAAGGTTTATGCATTCAGGCATAAGAATTTTTGAAATTTACTATTATTTTTCAGAGCAAGACTGGATTCATGCGTCATGCACGCCAGTGTTACGCCAAGGTGTTAACTGGCAATACTGAAATGGGGCATTGGTGTGTTAGCCTTCTGGCACCTTACACAAACACTCTCCTTTAAAGAGTTTAATTCAAGAATATCTTCTGCGATACTAATCTCATTTGCTCTAAGTTATTAGGGACATGTGGGGCCAGTGTGGGTGTTGCAGATGTATCCAACTCTCCCTGAGAAAGCTCAGGCTGAAGGGTGTAGGCTTGGGTCATGACCAACTATTTCTCAGGCCCAAGGAACTGCTGAAAAACCATAGTTTATTCACTGAGCATCCAAGACCGTGGATGTCTGTGGAATTTCCCTTCGCTCCAGGGATTCTCAGACCTTCTTGGCCCACAAATTGTTCCTCCACATAATGATGTCATAATGAATGTATTGATGAAGGCCTGTCAGCTGATGCTCACAAAGACAGAACAAAGCCACAGTCCTTTAAAGGCTTCCCTGCATTCCCAGAATCATTTTTGGATAGTCTCTACTAGCCAGATGTGAACTTAATCCACTGTAGTCAGCTAACTTGGGATGACTTTACTGCCACATTGCTGACCATAATTATTTCCTGCTGTAGGAATACTACTCTCACTGCATGTGAATCTTTCTTTAACTTTCCTGTAGTGAATACCATGTTAGTGGTGAGGCAGTATGTTTTCAAAGGATGAAATCTATTAGACCTATATAAATGTAAAGTATTAATTGCCATTCCCAAATTCCAGCTTTCACATTTATCTGGAAAGAGATTTCTTTTTCAGTGTTTATAAAATGGTATTTAAGGCCTCAGTTATAGACCAAAGGAACTGATTCCCATGGACAATCTAATTTAGCTAAAAACCACATGACTAACCACATCCAATTTCATTTTGCATATACATGGAGGGGAAAAAAGGGTCCACTCTAAGCAACAGTAAGCACACAGTGCTCACATTTTAAATCTTCTCACCTTATTTGAAGATCTCCCCACTTCCTCTTTACTCAACGATCACACAGTATGGGAGTGTATAACAAACATGGGTTTCCTCTTCAGCAGTTTTGATGGCTCAAAAATAAATCCTTTATCCTGTCAAGAAATTTAACTTTGGTAAAACACGTTTTGATGCTTTGGGAATTCTACTGAAAGCTCCATTTAAATTTCACTTTAGTAAAGGAATTTGGTACATCCTGTCAATCTAGGTCAAAGGGAAACATGATGCTGTCTACATTTCTGATGGCCAGTGGCTAAATAAGCCATTTTAGGCTGAAAATGAATTCTTCTGTGCTTTTTTTTTTTTAACTCCAAAACAGTGGCTCACACACTCTTCTTCTCAGTGTTACACTTACACAACAACATTTACAAGCTTGGGATACTCTCCTGGGTATATGTGGATTTTCACTTGATCCATGAACTCTCTTTTGTCAAGTGGTTCAATGATTCAGAATCTCCAAAACTGTTAATGGTCTATCAGTAGCAGTCTCTCTCATTGTGGTCAGAGGAACGCTGGTGATGGGTAATTTCAGAACAGCATCCTGCTACTCTATTCTCCCCTGCAAAGCTCATCAAAATGCAAGCAACTGAGAGAGACACTACCACAAGACTGAACTTGAAAGTGTTCTAACTGATATTATAAAAATTAACTCATTCACAAACTCAGTACTCTAAGACTTATTCAAACCAAATTATTTTATGGCAATCAATCCATTCAACTTAGAGCCAGAACAGGAAGTTGGAAAGTGCCACTCTCAAAGAGTATACCAACCTGTTCTTGGGCAGCATGTGCACTCTAAGGATAGTAGTGTTGGGCTTGCAATGCAATCCTAGTTGCTAAAATGTTCAGGCACTGTTGTAAAAATAATGCTCTCACTGCCACCTCCACTTAATCTTTACAGAAAAATCTCTGTGTGAGATGGAGAAGAAGAAGTCAAGAGATACAGGAGATAATAGAAGTCCATTCTGGTCTGATAGTGGCGTGAAACAACTACAACCACAAAGACTGAGGCAGTTGGACTTGATTCAGCTTAAGGTGAAAATACCACATACGGTTTCTTAGCCAGTTCCTCTCAGACCTGAGCATCAAAATTGCTGGTGGAAAGTTGAGAGAACCTGTTGGTTGTAGAAATAAATGAGTCACTAATGAGGAAGGGAAGAAACGCTTGTTGGTCCCTGAAGACCTGTAGGCTTTGGGCTCCTGAGATTCTTCTGGCTAAACATAATTTTCGCTTGTAATGTTTTGCTTGTGAGCTTTTTGGCTTGGACATGAAGAATGGTGAAGGTTGGAGGAAGAAGATAAAGAGAGAGAGAGAAACAAACAGACAAAAAGAGAGGAAACGAAGGAACTTGGTTTAATCACCTTAAGTATGAAGACGTCTTCCCACATCTTTATGACACCACACCAGACCACCTGACCTGCCTCTTGAGAAATCTGTATGCAGGTCAGGAAGCAACAGTTAGAACTGGACATGGAACAACAGACTGGTTCCAAATAGGAAAAGGAGTACGTCAAGGCTGTATATTGTCACCCTGCTTATTTAACTTATATGCAGAGTACATCATGAGAAATGCTGGACTGGAAGAAACACAAGCTGGAATCAAGATTGCTGGGAGAAATATCAATAATCTCAGATATGCAGATGACACCACCCTTATGGCAGAAAGTGAGGAGGAGCTAAAAAGCCTCTTGTTGAAAGTGAAAGAGGAGAGTGAAAAAGTTGGCTTAAAGCTCAACATTCAGAAAACGAAGATCATGGCATCTGGCCCCATCACTTCATGGGAAATAGATGGGGAAACAGTAGAAACAGTGTCAGACTTTGTTTTTTTGGGCTCCAAAATCACTGCAGATGGTGACTGCAGCCATGAAATTAAAAGGCGCTTACTCCTTGGAAGAAAAGTTATGACCAACCTAGATAGTATATTCAAAAGCAGAGACATTACTTTGCCGACTAAGGTCCGTCTAGTCAAGGCTATGGTTTTTCCTGTGGTCATGTATGGATGTGAGAGTTGGACTGTGAAGAAGGCTGAGCGCAGAAGAATTGATGCTTTTGAACTGTGGTGTTGGAGAAGACTCTTGAGAGTCCCTTGGACTGCAAGGAGATCCAACCAGTCCATTCTGAAGGAGATCAACCCTGGGATTTCTTTGGAAGGAATGATGCTAAAGCTGAAGCTCCAGTACTTTGGCCACCTTATGCGAAGAGTTGACTCATTGGAAAAGACCCTGATGCTGGGAGGGATTGGGGGCAGGAGGAGAAAGGGATGACCGAGGATGAGATGGCTGGATGGCATCACAGACTCAATGGACGTGAGTCTGAGTGAACTCCGGGAGTTGGTGATGGACAGGGAGGCCTGGCGTGCTGCGATTCATGGGGTCGCAAAGAGTCGGACACGACTGTGCGACTGAACTGAACTGATGACACCACACAGTAGATTCTCAAAGAAGACATTACTCCAAGGAGCCATAGCAAAACTCCCGGCTACAATTATACAGTCCTTGAGATCCTGAACATAAATGGGTCTAATAATCTTAGCAATGGAAACTTTGAAGGAATGAATGGATGGTATTTTAACTAACTGCTGAAACACCATATAAAAGATCCAGTTCTGTCCTATTTTTAGATCTACTGATAAATACTCCAGCAAATACTGTGACATTCACAGCATTTTTGATAGAGACACTAAAGAGATATACCCACTTGCTTACATTCTTAGATAAATGAGATAATTTAAACCTGTGCCCCTCAAATCTTAATGCCTGTGTAAGGCATCAGACAATCTTGTTCAAATGCAGATTTTGATCCAGTTGTCTGAATGGGGCCTGAGATTATGCATTGGTAGCAAGCTCTCAGAAGTTTCTGCTGCTGCTCTGGAGCCCATACTGTAAGCAGTGAGGCTATGAAGGATGTCTAATATGTATTGCAGAGGTCATCCCTGAATACATCCCCATGGATTTTTAATGGCATGCTCCTTCATGGTGGGCTTGTCCTAACGTATGAAACAGATGTTAGCAGCCTTTTATTTCATTTGAATTTTATAATTTCAATATAGTGTCAGACAACCCAAATTTATTGAAGAGATTAGTAAGGGTACAAACTCAACTGGTTATCATAGCCACCATGTTATTTTGTGTCTTTTCTGACATCTATTTGTGGAAACTGACTACACATAACTATTTAAAAATAATGTGCACAGTAGTTCTTTTCCCACTTGAATGAGAACATACTGAAAATGGCAACCTGAAGATGTCATAACCTCATCTTAATAGCAATCTTTTCAAGACTCAGTTCAAACAAACAAACAAATGAGAAAAGCCTTTTCCTGTCTCTAAACCCACAAGTCTGATAAGCAGCTGGGGCTATGGTGTAATCTTCATAAAACCCACATCCCAAGATGCTTTCATGAAACCATTTGAATTATTGCAAGCATTATCCTCCTTCTGTTGTGTTGCTTATTAATACAGAGTCATGCATAATCATGCACACACACACACACACACACACATGTCTTCACATTACTTAGAGTCATTTATTTTACAAACATCTCAATAGCATCAGTTTTCATTATCTTGGATTCAGGCATACAGCATTTTTCAGACTTCTCCATAATATCCTAAGAGTGAATTAGGCTTTTATATGATCTATGGATTATATTCTTCCAGGAACTGTCTGTTTTACTCTAATATTGTTCCAGTATGCTGAGAGAAAGTTATTTCAACTAGAATATGCTGAAGGGATGAATGTGGCTTCCATGCAGGGCATATTTCAAGTTTTCCCAAATAACATTCTTGCAGAGATTAGAGGATAATCTGGTAGCTGGATCCAGCCAATTAAAACAGTAATTGAAATGGTTGAAAATGTTTTCCTTGGCAAAAATTGGTTATTTTGCTTCATTTTGGGTTTCCTTGAATAACAGAAAAATAAGGTCAATCATAAGACTCCTAATTTATTTTCTTGGTTATCTTTTCTCATCAAACAAAAAAGCACTGCTGTGCAGCTTAAATGAAAAACTAAAAACTGTGGGATGGGATGGTATGAAGACAGGCATGAGAAAACATAAAATGATTCTTAAGCTAACACAAATCAATCTCTTCTCAGCATTGAATATTGGGAATGTCTGTTTTGGGTGGTAAGGGTAAAATGAGAAGGGAGATTCAAGAGGAAAGAAAAAGACAGAAAGGCATTCTTGTAAAATGCAAGTTCAATTTTCCCTAGATTAATATACTTCAACATTAAGACACAATTTGAAGATAGTTGGGGTGAAGAATGAAAAAATTAATTTAGGTGCCTTAAATCTCTTCCAGTGGAGTTAGTTAAATGCTATCAAATGTTTAATAATCATTTTGGGGATAAGAGAGTATCTGATATTTAGCATCTGCCAATGTCTATGGTGTAAACACTTCACCATGGTTAGTTTCAACCTACTAGCCTGACATTCCTGAACACAGGGCTGGAAAGACACATGCACAGTTGACTTTTGCAGGCCTCTACGAGCTCCTCCAGCACATCGCTAACTGAAGACACAGTTCTACCAAAAATGAAGTTGAGATTGACGTCAGGTAAAAATATGGATAGAGGAAACGAGAAGTCAAAGATGATTATCTCTCAAATTAATTTTTGCCGGTTAAAAATGTAAAGCTTTGTTAGTTGAAATGGTTTGTTGTTTAGTTGTTTATG
Organism: Aepyceros melampus; assembly: GCA_006408695.1. Lineage (NCBI taxonomy): Eukaryota > Metazoa > Chordata > Mammalia > Artiodactyla > Bovidae > Aepyceros > Aepyceros melampus. The sequence continues at coordinate 23,498 of SJXQ01010710.1, read as the reverse complement.
TTCAGTTATACTCAACTCTTGTGACCACCAGGCTCCTCTGTTTATGGGATTTCCCAGGCAAGAATACTGAAGAGGGCTGCCATTACCTTCTCCAGTGGCTCCTCCCAACCCAGGGATCGAACTTGTATCTCCTGCACTGGCAGAAGGATTCTTTACCACTGGGCCATCAGGAAACCTGGTTGAAATGGTAAAACTTAGCCGTGTCTGACTTTTTGCGACCCTGTGGACAGTAGCTCATCAGGCTCCTCTGTCCTTGGGCTTCTCCAGACAAGAATACTGGAGTGGGTTGCCATTTCCTTCTCCAGGGAATCTTCCTGACCCACGGATTTAACCTGGGACTCCTGCATTGTAGGCAGAATCTTTACTGTCTGAGCTACCAGGAAAGCTCACGAAACAGAGACATCATTTGAGAAAACCCAAATCAAAGAACTGATGTTAAAAGAAAAACACTTGCTATGTCAATCCATGCTCTTTCCTTTAAAACTCTTCTTATAAGCTCAAATTCTCTAAAGAAAGATAGTGTTAAGTCGTGTCTGACTCTTGCTCCTCTGTCCATGGGATTCTCCAGGCAAGAATACTGGAATGGGTTGCCATTTCCTTCTCCATGGGAATTTCCTGACCCAGGAATTGAACCCAGGTCTCCTGCATTGCAGACAGATGCTTTACCAACTGAACCACAAGAGAAGCCTTCAAATCCTCTAAAGTCTGAAATTAGTCACTGTACCTACTTTAGCATCCCCTTGGAATGAAGACAATTTCAAAATACCATATAATAATAAGGCTAGCCCTACACATTAGAATCATGTGAGGAGCTTCCATAAAGGACTGATTCCTTGGTCCCACCCAGGGCCAACTAAATTTGAAAGTTTTGTGTGGGACTTGGCATTGATAGTTTTAAAAAACTCCTCAAGTGTTTAGTTTGCAACAAGTGTTGAAAGCAACTATGTTATATATTGCCTATATTTTCATTGACAGCATTCTGAAAGTTGTCTATGTTTTATCCTGTTAAATTATAAAATTTGAATATCTATGAAATTTCTTTTTTTCGTCTATTTATGCCTTCTCTCATCTCCATAGTACTTACAAATGTTGTCAATAATAAAGAACTCACTTCTGATTAAGTTTTCAACAGGCTAGAAATAGACATATTCTATGGACTATAAAAGACTTTCCTGGTGGCTCAGCAGTAAAGAATCTGCCTGTAATGGGGGAGACATGGATTGGATCCCTGGGTTGAGAAGATTCCTTTGAGAAGGAAATGGCTACCTCCTCCAGTGTTCTTGCCTCGAGAATCCTTGGACAGAGGAGCTTGGTGGGCTACAGTTTATGGGGTTGCAAGAATTGGACATGACTTAGTGACTAAACCACCACCACATGGACAATAAATTGGACATGTATTTATTCATATTCTCTTATTTTTAGATTTTAAAACAAGCTCAGAAAATTTTAAGATGGATTACATTCACTAGCCACATTACTAAGGAGTAATGATTTTCAATTATTCCAAGCAGCACATGCAGAACAAATTACCCTTTTACTATATATAAACTAATTATAAATTTGATTTATTGAATGACTAACTCATGGTATTTATCTACATAAATGCTACAAATATTATTATGCAAAGCAAAGAATAAATATTTCCTCCTTTTAAAAGCATAAAAACATATTAACAAAATAGGTAAGGTTTTAATTTTTTCTTGGAAGGACAATCTATTTGATCTTATATCTTCTTCTTATGTAATTGATTTGCATGAGTGTCACTTTGAGAAAAGAATATTGAACTATTCAAACATGATCCTGGCTTATTTTCCAAATATATAGTCATCGTCATTAGCAGTTGCATTGATCAGACCTCTGTCTATGAATCTTGGAAAGCTGCATGGTGTGTGTAGAAATCTATGCCACCCCAGGCACTGCAGCAGAGCCAAGAACAGCAAGAAGCACAACAAATAGCAGCTGTGGCTCTTTGCATGTGTGGTACAACTTAGGCTAATGCCCAGGATATCATATTGTTTGGGCAAAGGGTACAGCTGTACCAGCTGGCAAATAATTGAAGGTGGCAAAAACACAGAAGGCAGAAGTTGGCACCAATTCTTACCTCTCCCTGCATTCACTCAATCTCTACAGCACTCCTCTGGGTAATGTTCACAGGGAGCCAAGCCAACATTTGGGCAAAACATGTAATATAATTCAGTCAGGGAGCAGGTGTCATTATTTGACTCTGTCACTGTTGGGGCATCTGTGTAGGTACAAATGAGATGAAGCATGTTAATTTACTATTGCTGGATAACTAACCCTCTCCAAACTCAGGAACTTTCAACAGCAATCATGTATTATTGCTTACCCCTCTGTAGGTGGGAAGGGGCTCAGATAATCTAGCTTATGCTTGGCTGGATGGCTTTGTTTCTTATTGCAGTTCTGTGGATTGACCAATGCAGCTCTGATCCCTGTGTATTCATTCTGGGGCTCAGGTTGAAGTTGGCAGGAACAATGTGGAGGAAACTCTCCTCAAGCAATGGCAGAAGTGCAAGGGAGCAAGTGGAAATACAGGGCTCTTAATGCCTAGGCCTAAAGCTGGCAGATTGTTGCTTCTGCTCATATGCTATGACCAAAACAAGACACATGGTCAAGTCCAAATTCAACCAGGGGAGAACCACATTCAGCTCATGAAGAGATCATGGCAAAAGATGCAGTGAGGAATGAAGAATTAAGCCCAGCACATCAATCCATGATATCAACCTGTCAGTTTTTCCTGGGAAAGAGTTAAGATGATGATAACGGTGATGGTGATGAGGATGAAAGCAGTTATCTTTTATTATGCACTTATAAAAGGCCAAGCACTGTTTTTAGGACTATCTCCTTCTCTTGCTGTCTCTTTCTCTGTCTCTGTCTATTTGTCTCTCTCTAATCTCATTAAGCCCTTCAATCTTCTGAAATGAGTACTACTATATTCTCATCTTCCAGACAAGGTAACATTGATAGAGAAAGTCTTTATAAGCAAATAATGGGCAATTATCAATATCTAATATTTGCTAGTTTTAATAAACTTGTATAGGCATACTGTGTGGATTATGTACAATTCCTTTGTGATTTCCCACCTTCACTTTCCTGTCTTGGAATAAGATATATAGGGTGGGGCATTCATGTCATGTTTATCAAAGAACATGAGAAGAACTTGTTTGTTCATCAATGAGGTTTACCTACAGAATGTGCCCATGAGTAGAACTTAGCAGCAATGACCTTCATAAACTAGCAAACACCATCAGCTCAAAAGTTAAAAAATTATAATGGGCTTAAGAAATATCAGGTCGAAATTTTGATGAAGAATTCAGTATTCCTTCCCTTTCTGTTTCTTTTAGGTGCAAAGCTTATAGAAATCTGCATATCAAGGGACCTCGGTAGATGGATAAAGGTAAACCTTTGTCCATTTATATCTCAGAGCATGTTGGGAAATATTAATTCCACAGAAAAGGAAGAAGTAGAGCTATTACTGTTTCTGTAGCAGAAGTGGCTGAGTGGGGACTGGAGCAGACTGAAGATGTGGGGTTTCAAGGTAGCATCTGGGAAATCTCCTGCATGTGGCTTGCCTTGGTGCTGCCAGCTGCTGCTGAGACTGGGGAAAGTGGGATGGCGTTTCATAACTTGGAACTCCCCGGGTTCCCCAAAGCTCACAGAGACTTGCTCTGACCCTTGTTTCTCCAATGAATTTTTTTCAGTGCTTAATTCCCTATGTTAAGTCATCTGGTTGAAGTAACTAGTTAACTACTACTAGTTAACTAGTTACTCTAGTTGATTCAATTTATTTGAGGTAATGAGTGTTAAAAGTTTGTAATCATAGGTAACTCTAAATAGTTATGATAAATTTGTTCAGAACAGAATGATTATGTCTAAAATATTCTCAGAAGTTAAAATTATATAAACAAAAGTATAGTATCTTAATGACAATCTAGATTGTAAAGTATTGTTCATAAAGATGAGGATAATGGCTAGGCAGAAGAGTTGTGAAGTGACAGAAGAAAAATTACATTTTCCCTTATAATAAGAGAGTTATTTTTTATTTTCAAAGTATATATCAAAAAATGTTTTTAAAAAATTTAGCAATAANGGTTCACATATTGCTGAAGTCTGGCTTGGAGAATTTTGAGCATTACTTTACTAGCATGTGAGATGAGTGCAATTCCTTAGTATAAGCTACTATTTATTGAACATTAGGTCTGTGCCAGGTGGTTTACATAAAATTTCCCATTATTTGTCAGAGCAGCAAATAGCACCACAATTTTTTATATCTGGGAAAATTGAGACCTAAAAATTTTCAGGTATTTGATTTGCTGGGCATAGTTGTTAAATGTTGAAAGCTAGTTACAAATTAGGTCTTCCTGAGCTCAAATCCAAGGTCTATAGTCCTTAACCAAAAGTTCTCACATTTTAGCATGCTTTTGAAGTCTTGTTAAAATGCATATTGATGAGGCCCACCCCTAAAGTTTCTAATTCAAATGCTTTTGCATTTCTAATAAGTTCTCAGATGAAACTGATGCTGTTGATCTTGGACTACACATTAAAAACATTACAGTATACTAAATTCTCCTGAAATCCCTCTTACACACACACACACACCATAGTAGAACAGTTGTTCTCAATACCAACTATACTTTGAATCACCTGGAGAAGATTACCAAAACAAGAACAAATGCCCGTACTTGGACACCATACCAGACATATAAGCTATTTTTTATAGCTTATAGACATAAGCTATTTTTTATTTAGGAGATTCTACTTTGCTGGCTAAGGTCCGTCTAGTCAAGGCTATGGTTTTTCCAGTAGTCATGTATGGATGTGAGAGTTGGATTGTGAAGAAGGCTGAGCACCGCAGAATTGATGCTTTTGAACTGTGGTGCTGGAGAAGACTTGAGAGTTCTTAGACTGCAAGGAGATACAACCAGTCCATCCTAAAGGAGGTCAGCCCTGGGATTTCTTTGGAAGGAATGATGCTAAAGCTGAAGCTCCAGTACTTTGGCCACCTCATGCGAAGAGTTGACTCATTGGAAAAGACTCTGATGCTGGGAGGGATTGGGGGCAGCAGGAGAAGGGGACAAAAGAGGATGAGATGGCTGGATGGCATCACTGACTCATGGACATGAGTCTGAGTGAACTCCAGGAGTTGGTGATGGACAGGGAGGCCTGGCATGCTGCGATTCATGGGGTTACAAAGAGTCAGACATGACTGAGCGACTGAACTGAACTGAATGGACATCTTTTCATGGATCACAACCTTGTGGCAAAGGGGCTTGTGTAACTCAGTGAAGCTATGAATGACAGTGCAGGGCCAGTCAAGATGGAAAGGTCAAAGCGAAGAGTTCTGACAAAATGTGGTCCACTGGAGGAGGAAATGGCAACCCATTCCAGTATTCTTGCCTGGAAAGCCCTGGAGAGCTCCAGTGTTCTTGCCTAGAGAAAAGGAAAAATATACCCAACTGAATGCAGAGTTCTGGAGAATAGCAAAGAGAGATAAGAAGGCTTTCTTAAATGAATAATGCAAAGAAATAAAGGAAAACAAGATGAAATGGGAAAGACTGGAGATCTCTTCAAGAAAATTGGAGATATCAAGTGAACATTTCAAGCAAGGATGGGCAAAATAAAGGACAGAAACTTCAAGAAGCTAACAGAAGCAGAAGAGATTAATAAGAGGTGGCAAGACTACACAGAACAACTATACAAAAAAGGTCTTAATGACCCAGGCAACCACAATGGTGTGATCACTCACCTAGAGCCAGACATCCTGGAGTCTGAAGTCAAGTAGGCTTTAGGAAGCATTTCTACAAACAACATAGTGGAGGTGATGGAATTCTAGTTGAGCTATTTCAAATCCTAAAAGATGATGCTGAGAAAGTGCTGCACTCAATATGCCAACAAATTTGGAAAACTCAGCAGCAGCCACAGGACTGAAAAAGATCAGTTTTCATTCCAATCCCAAATAAGAGCAATGCCAAAGAATGTTCAAACTACCATTTAGCATTCTAGCAATGTTATGCTCAAAATTCTTCAAGTGAGGCTTCAGCAGTATGTCAGCCAGGAACTTTCAGATGTACCCATATCCAGTTTGGTTTTAAGGAGGCAGAGGAATGGAAAGAACCAGAGAACAAATTGCGAACACTTTTGGGTCATGGAGAAAGCAAGTAAATTCCAGAAAAACATACCTCTGCTTCATTGACTATGCTAAAGCCTTTGACTGTAGAGTGCAGTGAAGTCTCTCAGTGTGTCCGACTCTTTGTGACCCCATGGACTGTAGCCTACCAGGCTTCTCCGTCCATGGGATTCTCCAGGCAAGAATACTGTAGTGGGTTACCATTTCCTTCTCCAGGGATCTTCCCGACCCAGGGATCGAACCTTGGTCTCCAGCTTTGGAGGCAGATGCTTTAACCTCTGAGCCACCAGGGAAGACATTTGACTGCATAGATAATAGCCAAATTGAAAAACTCTTTGAGATGGGAGTACCTGACCAACTTACCTAACTCCTGAGAAACCTGGGTGCTAGTCAAGAAGCAATAATTAGAAACAGACATGGAGAAGTGGACTGGCTCAAAATTGGGAAGGCTGTATATAGTAGGCTGTATATTGTCACCCTGCTTTTAGAACTTCTATGCAGAGTAATCTTGATTCCAGCTTGTGCTTCCTCCAGCCCAACATTTCTCATGATGCACTCTGCATATAAGTTAAATAAGCAGGGTGACAATATACAGCCTTGAAGTACTCCTTTTCCTATTTGGAACCAGTCTGTTGTTCCATGTCCAGTTCTAACTGTTGCTTCCTGACCTGCATATAGGTTTCTCAAGAGGCAGGTCAGGTGGTCTGGTATGCCCATCACTTTCAGAATTTTCCACAGTTTATTGTGATCCACACAGTCAAAGGCTTTGGCATAGTCAAGAAAGCAGAAATACATGTTTTTCTGGAACTCTCTTGCTTTTTCCATGATCCAGTGGATGTTGGCAATTTGATCTCTGGTTCCTCTGCCTTTTCTAAAACCAGCTTGAACATCAGGGAGTTCATGGTTTGCATATTGCTGAAGCCTGGCTTGAAGAATTTTGAGCATTACTTAGCTAGCATGTGAGATGAGTGCAATTGTGTGGTAGTTTGAGCATTCTTTGGCATTGCCTTTCTTTGGGATTGGGATGAAACTGACCTTTTCCAGTCCCATGGCCATTGGTGAGTTTCCCAAATTTGCTGGCATATTGAGTACAGCACTTTCACGTCACCATCTTTCAGGATTTGAAATAGCTCAACTGGAATTCCATCACCTCTACTAGCTTTCTTCATAGTGATGCTTCCTAAGGCCCACTTGACTTCACATTCCAGGATGTCTGGCTCTAGGTGAGTGATCACACCATCGTGATTATCTGAGTCGTGAAGCTCTTTTTTGTACAGTTCTTCTGTGTATTCTTGCCATTTGGAATTCTAGTTGAGCTATTTCAAATCCTAAAAGATGATGCTGAGAAAGTGCTGCACTCAATATGCCAACAAATTTGGAAAACTCAGCAGCAGCCACAGGACTGAAAAAGATCAGTTTTCATTCCAATCCCAAATAAGAGCAATGCCAAAGAATGTTCAAACTACCATTTAGCATTCTAGCAATGTTATGCTCAAAATTCTTCAAGTGAGGCTTCAGCAGTATGTCAGCCAGGAACTTTCAGATGTACCCATATCCAGTTTGGTTTTAAGGAGGCAGAGGAATGGAAAGAACCAGAGAACAAATTGCGAACACCTTTTGGGTCATGGAGAAAGCAAGTAAATTCCAGAAAAACATACCTCTGCTTCATTGACTATGCTAAAGCCTTTGACTGTAGAGTGCAGTGAAGTCTCTCAGTGTGTCCGACTCTTTGTGACCCCATGGACTGTAGCCTACCAGGCTTCTCCGTCCATGGGATTCTCCAGGCAAGAATACTGTAGTGGGTTACCATTTCCTTCTCCAGGGATCTTCCCGACCCAGGGATCGAACCTTGGTCTCCAGCTTTGGAGGCAGATGCTTTAACCTCTGAGCCACCAGGGAAGACATTTGACTGCATAGATAATAGCCAAATTGAAAAACTCTTTGAGATGGGAGTACCTGACCAACTTACCTAACTCCTGAGAAACCTGGGTGCTAGTCAAGAAGCAATAATTAGAAACAGACATGGAGAAGTGGACTGGCTCAAAATTGGGAAGGCTGTATATAGTAGGCTGTATATTGTCACCCTGCTTTTAGAACTTCTATGCAGAGTAATCTTGATTCCAGCTTGTGCTTCCTCCAGCCCAACATTTCTCATGATGCACTCTGCATATAAGTTAAATAAGCAGGGTGACAATATACAGCCTTGAAGTACTCCTTTTCCTATTTGGAACCAGTCTGTTGTTCCATGTCCAGTTCTAACTGTTGCTTCCTGACCTGCATATAGGTTTCTCAAGAGGCAGGTCAGGTGGTCTGGTATGCCCATCACTTTCAGAATTTTCCACAGTTTATTGTGATCCACACAGTCAAAGGCTTTGGCATAGTCAAGAAAGCAGAAATACATGTTTTTCTGGAACTCTCTTGCTTTTTCCATGATCCAGTGGATGTTGGCAATTTGATCTCTGGTTCCTCTGCCTTTTCTAAAACCAGCTTGAACATCAGGGAGTTCATGGTTTGCATATTGCTGAAGCCTGGCTTGAAGAATTTTGAGCATTACTTAGCTAGCATGTGAGATGAGTGCAATTGTGTGGTAGTTTGAGCATTCTTTGGCATTGCCTTTCTTTGGGATTGGGATGAAAACTGACCTTTTCCAGTCCCATGGCCATTGGTGAGTTTCCCAAATTTGCTGGCATATTGAGTACAGCACTTTCACGTCACCATCTTTCAGGATTTGAAATAGCTCAACTGGAATTCCATCACCTCTACTAGCTTTCTTCATAGTGATGCTTCCTAAGGCCCACTTGACTTCACATTCCAGGATGTCTGGCTCTAGGTGAGTGATCACACCATCGTGATTATCTGAGTCGTGAAGCTCTTTTTTGTACAGTTCTTCTGTGTATTCTTGCCATTTCTTCTTAATATCTTCTGCTTCTGTTAGGTCCATACCATTTCTGTCCTTTATCGAGCCCATCTTTGCATGAAATATTCCCTTGGTATCTCTGATTTTCTTGAAGAGATATCTAGTAATTCCCATTCTATTTTTTTCCTCTATTTCTTTGCATTGATCGCTGAAGAAGTCTTTCTTATCTCTCCTTGCTATTCTCTGGAACTCTGCATTCAAAAGGGCATATCTTTCCATTTCTCCTTTGCTTTTCATTTCCCTTCTTTTCACAGCTATTTGTAAGGCCTCCTCAGATAGCCATTTTGCTTTTTTTTTTTGCATTCCTTTTTCTTGGAAATGGTCTTGATACCTGTCTCCTGTACAATGTCACGAACCTTCATCCATAGTTCATCAGGCACTCTATCAGGTCTAGACCCTGAAATCTATTTCTCACTTCCACTATATAGTCATAAGGGAGTTGATTTAAATCATAACTGAATGGTCTAGTGATTTTCTCCACTTTTTTCAATTTCAATCTGAATTTGGCAATAAGGAGTTCCAATCTGAGACACAGTTAGCTCCTGGTCTTGCTTTTGCTGACTGTATAGAGCTTCTCCATCTTTGGCTGCAAAGATGGAGTCACTGGTGAAGCTGGTTAAAACCTTACAGGACACTAAATTCTACGCCTCCCCCGCCCAAAACACAGAGTCCCTCTCTTGACTAGTGCTCTACCTCCCCACATCAACCATCAGTATCAACAACTCTGAGAATTAAAGCTTGGAACATGGCACTCACTGGAATCTGTGTCCAGAGAGTCAATGCCAGCCCCCTGGGTCTGCTTAAGCTAGTTATGCTAGCCTCTGCCACACTATAAGTACAATGAGTTGTCTAAATTCTGATTCATTTTTCTTCGTCACTCCTGGGTTTCCAGCATCTTAGCTAAGGATAGTAATTGTCCTTTTCCTCATTAAATAGTGGATTGACAATTCTATAGGCTGGAACTACATAGAAGGCCTGCGTGCGTGCTACGTCATTTTGGTTGTTTTGGACTCTTTGTGACCCTATTGCTTTAGTCTGTCAGGCTCCTCTATCCGTGGGATTCTCCAGGCAAGAATGCTGGAGTGGGTTGCCATGCCCTCTTCAAGGGGATCTTCGAATCCAAGGACCAAACCCAGGTCTCTTATATCTCCTGCATTGACAGGTGGGTTCTTTACCATTAGCACCATCTGGAAAGCCCCCACATATCATGCTGATAGACAGAACTAAATTTTTCAGGTATTTAAATAAGTGAAGTGAAGTCACTCAGTCATGCCCGACTCTTTGCGACCCCGTGGACAGTAGCCTGCACCAAGCTCCTCCATCCATGGGATTTTCTAGGCAAGAGTGGGTTGCCATTTCCTTCTCCAGGGAATCTTCCCAACCCAGGGATTGAACCCAGGTCTCCCGCATTGTAGACAGACGTTTTACCATCTGAGCCACCAGGGAAATGTTCCAAACCTTAAATAAACTAAGTCATTTAATCATCATTCATCAAATGCTTGCTATATGCCAAGTATTCTTCCAGTCTGTGTGTTGAAGAGAAAAAATTAAGAAAACAGACAGAAAATTCTTCTTCTCATAGAGCTTAAACTTTAGCAGAGGAATACAGATGATTCATATCTAAAATATGTAAAATTTACAGACTATAGTAAGTACTATACTGAGAAAAAAATAAAGATAGGGAGAACAAGAAAGAAGACATGATTGCTAACTTTTTTTTTTCCCCCTGCAGGATTTTCAAGGAAGTTCTCACTGATAAAGTAACATTTGAGTTAAGATCAGAAAGAAATGCAGAACAAGCCACGAGGCTTTTGGAGCTGGAGAACATTCCAAGTAAAGCGAAGAGCATGTTTGGCCTAAAGGAGAAGCAAGTTTGGCAGTGAGACCAGCTTTTATTGAACAAGAGGAGGTGTCGTAAAAGAGAGTGTAATAAAGTGAGAGAGAAGTTTCAGTTTCAGATTACAGAGTCTTCTAGAAGCAATTTTAACCATGTTGGCTTTTAGTCTGACATGGGAGAGCTCAGTCAGAAAGACGATGTGATCTGAACATCGTTAACAGAATCATGCTTATCATTGTACAGAGAATAGTTTACAGGAAGTCAAGCGGGGAAGCTGGGAAGTCAGTTAGGAAGTCTTATCAATAATCCGAACAAGAGGTTACACTGGTTTAGACAGTAGTGATGAAATTGATTTTTTTTTTTAAGTGCTCAACTTCTGAATATATGTTGAAGCTGGAGACAACAGAATTTTCTCCTAAATTAAACATGTGGTTTATAGGGCAAGGAGTAAAGGACGACTCCAAGATTTGGGGCTTGAGCACCTGGAGAGATGGAGCTGCCATATATTAAAATGGGAAAGACTTGCAGAAAAAACAGGTTTAAGGGAGAAAAATCAGGCTTTGAAGTTGGATCGATTAAACAAAGATGCCAATTAGGTTACAAAGTAAAAGCTATTGGCTAAATGAGATGCTGTTCAAGGAGGAGCTCCCAAGGAATATATATAAACGTGGATGTCTCTTTGTAGGACGCTAGATGAGATCATCTAGAGAGCGGTGATGGAAAAAGGCTGAGCCCTGAGTCACTCCAGCTGAGAAAGGAAGAAGGAAAAAGGTTTATGTTATCCTAGAGGCCAAGTAAAGAAATGTTTTTGGGAGGAGGAAGTAGTGGATGGCACCGAACGCTACTCATCTGTAGAGTGCTGATCACTGGACTTGGCATCCTGGGTCACTGGAGTCCCTGTAAGTAGTCATGTCGGAGAAATGGGGGCAAAAGCCCAAGTTGTAGTGGATTTACACATTTCGTATAAGGTGAACGCGTGCTTGTGCCTCTTTGCAACTCCATGGACTGTAGCCGATCAGGCTCCTCCATCCATGGGATTTTCCAGGCAAGAAAACTGGAGTGGCTTGTCATTTACTCCAGAAGATTTTCTTGACCCAGGGGTCGAACCTGCCCACGTATCGAACCTGTGTCTCTTGAATCTCTTGCATTGGCAAGTGGATTCTTTAACACTGCACCACCTGGGAAGCCCCGTAAGGTGAATAAACACTCCCAATTTTCTTTAAAACTGAACATTTTCTAAGTAGATCAGACATTGTTAGGCATTGATATTACATAGATAAACAAAATCCCTCAAAGAGATCATAATCTAGAGAAAAGCATTTATAAGTAAACAGTTTTAAACCTCTTCATTAAATATGAAAATAGGGGGGAGGGTAGATACAGTGTTACAGGAATGATGACAAGCGAACACCGAGCTCTTTGCTTTCTACTTTTCATCTTCGTAAAAAGGATTTTTCTTTAAAAGTGCCATTTCTGTAGGTGACATACGGATAGCGTAAGCCACTAAGAAGCAGCAAGCACGCCATATAGTAATCAAATTCAGAACGGCTTCCGATTCATCACAAAGTGTATATCCTCTTCTTATCAACAAATTAAGGTTATAGAGCTTAGAAAATGTTTGCATATTACATCTCACCAGTGTTGAGCTCAAAATAAAACATAATCTTCTTGGTTATATCTAGTGCCAAACCTAAACCCACTGACAGAAAATAGATCTGACTCTGGGCAGACTTTGTCAACCAACCCCCTCTCCTGATTGTTTGTTTTCCTCTCAGCAAACAGAGCTCTCCCTTTCAGCCCTTAAGAGGTTTTGATACTTAAGTGGAATCAGTGACTGGGATTTTCTTTCAAGTAAGTATCGCCTCCAGCAAGGGCATCCCTCAAAATGGCTCAGATCCTCCCTCTGTAGGAATTCCTCACTTTTCAACTCTCTAGTTGTCTTTCCTGATAGGGGGCCAAGGGGAGGTTAATTGGTAATTTCTCTTTGAATATGAAGCCTATTTAGCTAATTACTTGGTTTTTTTGATGTTATTTTTAGAAGACTGGTTTTGAGAAATTTTCTTAGAAGTTCTTTTCTTTCTATTTACTTTCAGATGTATTTTTAAGCTTAAAGGCAAATAAAATAAATCTGATTTGATTTCAAATATTATAATTAAGTGGATAAGCCCATCAGTGGGTAAAAATTAAACTCTCATTTTATAGAGGGAAATTAAATAACTCTTTATAAATTTTATTAAAAAGTTTGTGACTGAGAAATAGGAAACAGATTATAAAAATCAGATGTAAAAATTCTAAACCTTGTACCAAACAGAAGTTGAAGTGAACTGAATTAAATGTCACTTTCTCACAGTCATCTTTCCTGATCACACCTTCCACAGTATGTCACCTCCTGTTATTCTATAGTGAGCATACTGATTCTTTTCCACACAACCTATATTATAACATGAAATCATTGGGGGCTTGCTGAACTTATTTCTCCCAATAGAATGCAAGCTCCATGAAAATAGGAATGATGTCTTTCTTATGCTTTTAACTTAAACACTTTCCCCTATATACTTGAATGATGTTAAGAATTTAATAAATATTGGTTGAGCAAATGAAAGAATAAATAAATCCATCAATCAACCAAACAAATGTAGAATCAGGTTAGAATTATACCGCCTCCTAAAATAGTGGCTTTCAATTTTGCTGACATGACACATCATAAGATATAAATTTTACATTGTTATAATTTATTACTTTGTTTCAATTATTCTCATAAACTATTTTTATTGGGATTTGGGAAGACTTTTTTAGTATTTCCTCAATTTTTCTTTCTATAGAAGAGGTGGATTTGTTTAAATGATTTGTTAAAATTTGTAACAAATGTTACCTTCATTATATAATGATTTATATATTTTTAATTTTAGTTCATGTTTATCATTTATTTTACATCACTGTTGCTTATTTTTACCAATTTGATCAAATTGCTACATATTATTTCTTTTCCTCTTGGGAATGTGGAAATTCTAGCATACTTTTCCTTCCATAAAGCCCTAGTGGTTCAGCTGGTATAGAACCCACATGCCAATGCAGGAGACATGAGATGTGGGTTCAATCCTGGAGAAGGAAATGGAAATCTGGTCCAGTATTCTTGCCTGGAAAATCCCGTGGACAGAGGAGCTTGGTGGGCAACAGTCCACGGGGTCACAAAGAGTAAGACACGTCAGTGCACACGCATGCACAAATGGCTCGCATCACTCCTGCTCTCACAGCCAGATATCATTCTACTGATATTTAAAAATAGAAAAAATGATTTTCCTCACCAAGATGCACTGTATTCTTTTCCAAAATATCCCATTTTCATTTCCTACATTCACAGTACTTTCCATGTGAAAGTTTTATGATACTATACTTCTATTTTCCGCTTCTATTCTCCCTAGATGAGAGACACTGGAAATAATGTACCAGCCTTCCACTACCTTACATCAACTCTTAGCTGAGATATTCTAAAACTTAAAGTACCAAACATTATCAGAATTCCCTGTGTTATCTGTCTCACCTATCTTAATTATACTAAACTAACAGTTCATCACACGTAGACTGTCTAAGTTCATCTATTTAAGCAACAATTACCCTACAGCATTTTCTACCAATTCTATTCAATTTCATTTACTCTAAATTCTGGTCAAACATCCTAAACTGATCAATGACTCAGAAAAGGATATTCCCTTCACTTCAATTTGAGGTCCTACAGAACAATGCTTCACACTAAAGAGGAGTTTGCCCTATGCATTCACTGTCATCAAGAAGTTTATAAAAATATTGGGTTCAGCATCATACTTCATTTCTTCTAGGGCTGTTGGGAACACCTACCAAGACCTCTCTTTAGCTTGGTCCCATAACTAAACCCCAGATTTACGCCAGAAGGTAAAGCGGTTCAGTGGTAAATAATCCTATTGAAATGCAGGATACAGAGACAGGAGACACAAATTCAATCCTTGGGTCATGAAGATGCCCTGGAGAAGGAAATAGCAACCCACTCCAATATTCTTGCCTGGGAAATCCCACAAACAGAGGAGCCTGGTGGGCTACACAGTCCATGGGGTTGCAGAAGAGTCGGGCACACTTAGCGACTAAACAGCAACTCAGTATGCTTATTTCTATCATAGACCTCAAAACCCAGCTTCCACCCTCCAAGTGGGCTTCATGTTTACCTTGCACTTGGGCTCAGCACCACACACCAACTTTCCCATCTGTGTGTGTGTGTGTGTGTGTGTGTGTGTGTGTGAAATCGCTCAGTCGTGTCCAACTCTTTGCGACCCCATGGACTGTAGCCTACTAGGCTCCACCCTCCATGGGATTCTCCAGGCAAGAGTACTGGAGTGGGTTGCCATTTCCTTCTCCAGGGGATCTTCTCAACCCAGGGATCGAACCTGGGTCTCCTGCATTCCAGGCAGATGCTTTAACCTCTGAGCCACCAGGGAAGCCCTTCCCATCTTATGGCCATTCAACTTTATAGCACAGCTGCCAGCCCTCACTTCCAAGTTTACCCTATTCCATATTCATCTATGATCTGCCACAGACTCTCCCTAAATAAGAGAATCATAAATGATAATATTCTAAGGAAGTCTTAAAACACAAAGACTTCTAGTTTGATAAATCCAGTCATGTAGTTTGAATAAAACTGGAAAAGCTAGTAAATTTAGAGCCCATATCAAAATTAACCTTTAAATCCTGCCTGTTATCAGTGGTTAAGAGAATATGTACAATATCCAAACTGACTTTAACAATCATTCAATAAGATAATATCTTCAACTATATAGAAATAACCTACAGCTTTTACATTTTTCAGCAAAAAGTATGCAAATTAGCAGAGCCTTGTATACATATTCACTTCTGAATCAACAGCCATTTCTGTTCTCTTTTAAAAAAAAAATGTGGCTCTGAAAAATTACTGAAAATTAGGATCTTAGTAATGGTTCTCAACTTTGCTTGCATAATAAAATCAGCCCAGACTTTTAAATAATAATTAAGTAATAATGCTTGAAGTGTAACCCTACTTACATAGTTTTGAAAGCTCCCACATAGTATGCAGCCAAGTATCAGAATCCTTGCTCTATGTAGCAAAATCAAAGATACTCAAAAAAATGGAGGATGGCCAGTGTTGAGAGAGAGGGCAGGGGGAAATTAAAATAAAATAAAAATCAGTAAAAATCACTCTGAGTTAGGAAGCAGGTGATTACTCAAAGTAACCTCCAGGCCTAGCTCCTAAGCCTTATTTAAATTCCTAGACACAAGAAACTACTTACAAGAGGAACTCTTTGAGGACCTTTGCCTTATATTACTTAGCAGTTACACTGGAGGGGGAGTTGATTGAAAAAACAAGAGCATCTTGTGCTTTTTTAAAGAGTGGCATGGGTTGCCCCAGTGAAGAGATCAGAACAAAAGCAGTATAAATAGATTTTCTCCATAGTCAGGGTGAGAAACATGTGGGAGGTCCCTCCCTTACACAGACCCCTGTGATGCTGGGAGTTGCTAGGATATAAAGGTCCAGGTGATAAAGAGAACTCAAGCTGCAATCATGAAGCATTTGTATGTAAGCGCATCCAGTAAAGACCCTAAAAAGATCTGAGAAGAAAGGGACCTGATTCATTTTAATTTGCTCTCTCATCATAAATAAAATTTCATTTTCATAACTAATTCTGTATTTTTAATTTTGTACTCTCTCCCTCAAAGAGGGTCCTTCAAATTTATTAAGCTTCGTGCCCCCCAAAACGTGGATCCAGGCTTGCCCACAGTTGACATTATCTGCTAAATAAAAATTACACAAAAAAGCACAAATTTGAATCCAAGTTCTTTCTTCTCACATATTCTTTATGAAAAGAAAAAGGAGAAATGTGCAATCAGTTAATGAAAGAATCGATAACACTGGAGCAGTTTCTTGTAGGACTCAAGGGGGTAAGGCAGCTTTCTTCTTGCTGCAGTCAACTCTTTTTATTCAGGAAAATAGTTGGTGTTTGGGTAATACTGAGGTTTAGAAGCAGTACTTTGGATTCTGGAAGACTTTTCTCTTGTGACTATTTATGCTGTGGAAAGCCACTAAATATCTTGGAATATTTATCAGTAATTTCAAACTTTGCAGCATTTGTTTTCAGACACCTACTAATACCTAAACAGTGAATCTGAAGTTACAAGGCACACATTATCTGGTACAATTCTCATATGAACCCATGAGGCGAGCATCTCAAGCATTTTTGTCAGGCCTCTCCTGGAGGCTGTTGATGAAAGTGGATCTTTAAAGAGGAGAAATGTATTGGCCACAGTTGCTCATAGGATGCAACACACATTGATACCTGGGAACTCTAATAGCAGCATTCCTCCCATACAGCCTCTCATCTTCTCCTATTTTCCTGTTACCCCCCACTGCCTTCTTCACACCTACCTCCATATACCTTAGACCTGTAAAAGCTATTCAAAAAGGACATGCTGAACAACCTTAATCAACAATCTCTTGATTCACAGAGTGTTAGTGGGGATAGGAGGAAGCAACAAAAAATTAATAGTTGAGGCAAGCCAGGGACCATGATATGGAAAACCTCATAGGTGCTAGCAAACTTTTTCCATTAAAATTCCAAAATTATTTATTCTATGCAGCCCTTTGCCAAAAAAATCCAATTCTTTATTCTTTAAAAAGCCAAGCTATGTATGTTACAGGCTTTAAAAAATTTTCCTAGAAACCCACAAAATATCCATGAAAATCAGAATGCATTTTTTCATGAACTTGGGACTGAAGTACAGTTCTTATCAATTTAAATGTTTTCTGGTAAGACTTGTGTAACTAAAACCCCTTTCTCACTCTCAGACTGCCTTGTTTTTATTTATAATACCAACTCACATTTTGTCTCAATGAGGAAAATGATTTATCTCTTGCCCCGCCATGATAAGCAAAAGATTTAGAGATGAAGTAACAAGTTTTGAATGTTATAAAATTCTGGGTCTTTTTAATAAAAAAAAAAAAAAAAGAAGAAGAAAGAAAGAAGAAAAAATCAACATGTGACACACTTTGTAGCTTGATACCAATGTCAACATCACACTGCTGCTGCTGCTAAGTCATTTCAGTCGTGTCCAACTCTGTGCGATCCCAGAGATGGCAGCCCACCAGGCTCCCCCGTCCCTGGTATTCTCCAGGCAAGAACACTGGAGTGAGTTGCCATTTCCTTCTCCAATGCATGAAAGTGAAAAGTCAAAGTGAAGTCGCTCAGTCATGTCCGACTCCCAGCGACCCCATGGACTGCAGGCTACCAGGCTCCTCTGTCCATGGGATTTGTCAGGCAAGTATACTGGAGTGGGGTGCCATTGCCTTAAACAGCAATATTTTCTGTTTTTCAATTTTCAAAATATGTAATCCTTAACTATTTCATTTTTTTACTGTGATTGCTTAGAATAAAACTAACATTTCCTTTAAATTTATATTCATTTTACCATACTGAAAAGCCTCTTGAATTTTAAAGATGATCTCAAATTTCTGTAATATATGTTGTTTCTAATGTAAAATTGCAGCTAAATATTTGATCATTTAATAATTAATATGATATACAGAATGTGCTATATTTTTAGCTTAAAAATATCAACTATGTCTACCTAGAGACAAATGCTAAGAAATGTGATTGCACTGAAATAGAAAATCTTTATCACAGAAACGTTAAGTGTTTTAATAAAAGCATAAGTCTGGTAAAGACTTTATCAGTAATAAAACCCAGAGTATTTTCCCTACATTTTATTGTTTGTTTTTTAATGAGAATTATTGTTAATGTTATCTTTTAGAAATGTCCTTTTTGAGAAAGGTAAAAAGAATATAGTAAGGTATGCAAGAATCAGAACATGATGAATATTGTGCCTCAAATCATAGATGACCAAAAAGTTTATCATCTTCAGAAGAGAACAACCTAAAAACTTAAAAATCCTTCTTCTGTATGTGCTTTAATTCCAAAAATGAATTGCTTATTTAAAAGGTTATGTCTTGATTATTAGCCATTAGTGAACAATAAATGAAACTGTACCTGGATTTCTAAGTATATTAGAGTCTTACACCTTACGATTCACAGGAGGAGACAAAGATCAGCCATCACTTTAATACACTATGTTCATGATTAAGACATAAGGCTTTGTTTAAACAAAATTAGATCATGGAATTCAATTACAAACAGAAGGATAAGTCATTCACTTACTAATTGGTCCTCCCTCTCTCTGGCACAGGACCACTGGCCTTTAGGCAAAGCTTATACATCTATTAAACAAGATTTGAATTATCGTCATTAGGATCTAGAAGATTATCTAGCCTCAGCTCTGGCTGTCTTATATAATACAACTAAAAGCAAGATTTACAAATGAGGTTTAAATACTTGAATAAACACAATGATCATATGCCTGTAGTAAATACAGTAGTATCAGCATGAATTAAAGTACAGAGAACAAAGAAGTGTTAACATAATCGGCCATGAAGCAAAACACATGAATCTGAAGTCCTTAGTGTAATCCAAAAGAGGCAACATTGAAAGCAAATCATCCAAAACTCACATTTAGAATAACAGTGAAAGTTTAAAGTAATGACTTCACTTTCACTTTTCACTTTCCTGCATTGGAGAAGGAAATGGCAACCCACTCCAGTGTTCTTGCCTGGAGAATCCCAGGGACGGGAGAGCCTGGTGGGCTGCTGTCTATGGGGTCGCACAGAGTCGGACACGACTAAAGTGACTTAGCAGCAGCAGCAGCAGCATGCTTTTCAAAATAAGTCATAAACTTTAAAAGGACTAAATCTGTACTCAAAGTTCCTAAGTAACTTTATTCAATACAGCCAAATATTGGAAAAACCCAAAGGCCCAGTTACTTGCAAGTGTGTAAATAAATTATTATATATTTTTTGGTACTATTCAGCAATAAAAAAAAACAAAGTACTGATGTATAGAGCCACACAGATAAGTATTTAAAGCACTTGTTAAGTGAAAGAAGTCAGACATAAAAACAACATACTGTATAATTCCATTTATATGAAATTCTAGAAATGGAAAAATTTTAGAGAAAAGCATAACAGTGCTTGTCATAGGTGAGAGATTAAAAAGATGATTGAATGCTAAGGGGCAAAAGTTAAATTTTTGAGACAGCAAAAATATTTCACATATGATATATGGCTACATATATTTTTCAATATTTCTATGTATTTTTTAAAAGTGTCATTATCAGACACTTAAAATTGGTAAATTTCTTAAAGTGCTGCACTCAATATGCCAGCAAATTTGGAAAACTCAGCAGTGGCTATAGGAGTGGAAAAGGTGTTTTCACTCCAATCCCAAAGAAAGGCAATGCCAAAAATTCTTCAAACTACCGAACAATTGTGCTCATTACTTGCTAGCAAGGTAATGCTCAAAATCCTTCAAGCAAGCCTTCAACAGTAGGTGAATTAAGAACTTTCAGATGTACAAGCTGGATCTAGACAAGGCAGAGGAATTAGAGATCAAATTGCCAATGTCAGTTGGATCATAGAAAAACAACAGAATTAAAATAAAAAAAGCATCTACTTCTTTTTGGCTCAGATGGTAAAGAATCTGCCTGCAATGCAGGAGACCTGGGTTCAATTCCTAGGTTGGGAAATGGTTATTACCTAACTCCAGTATTCTTGTCTGGAGAATCCCATGGACAGGGTCCTGGCAGGCTACAGTCCATGGGATTGCAAAAAGTCAGACACAACTGAGCGACTAATGCTGATTCAATGACTACACTAAAGCCTTTGACTGTGTGGATCACTAAAACTGTGGAAAATTCTTAAAGAGATGGAAATACCAGACCATCTTACTTGCCTCCTGAGAAACCTGCATGCAGTACAAGAAGCAACAACCATGGAACAATGGATAGGTTCAAAATCGGGAAAGGAGTGAATCAAGGCTATTATTGTCACTATGCTTATTTAACACATATGCAGAGTACATCACGTGAAATGCCAGGCTGGAAGACTCAAAAGGTGGAAACAAGATTGCTAGGAGAAATATCAACAATCTCAGATATGTAGATGATACCGCTCTAATGGCAAAAAGTAAAGAGGAACTAAAGAACTTCTTGATGAGCATGAAAGAGGAAAGTGAAAAAGTTGGCTTAAAACTCAACATTCAAAAAATTAAGATTTATGGCATCTGGCCCCATTACTTCGAGGCAAATAGATGGTGGGAAAGTAGAAGCAGTGGCAGATTTTCTTTTCATGGGCTCCAAAATCACTGG
The DNA here is from genome assembly GCA_006408695.1 of Aepyceros melampus. Classification (NCBI taxonomy): domain Eukaryota; kingdom Metazoa; phylum Chordata; class Mammalia; order Artiodactyla; family Bovidae; genus Aepyceros; species Aepyceros melampus. The sequence continues at coordinate 2,348 of SJXQ01010710.1, read as the reverse complement.
AGATGGTGACTGAAGCCATGAAATTAAAAGATAGCTACTCCTTGGAAGATAAAGCTATTGAAAAACTAGACAGCATATTAAAAAGCAGAAACTTTTTATCACTTTGCCAACAAAGATCCATATAGTCAAAGCTATGGTTTTTTCAGTAGTCATGTATGAATGTAAGAGTTGGACCATAAAGAGGGCTGAGCACCAAAGAACTGATGCTTTCAAACTGTGAATTTGAAGAAGACTCTTGAGAGTCCCTTGGACTAGAAGTAGATCAAACCAGTCAATTCTAAAGGAAATCAAACCTGAATATTCATTGGAAGGACTGATGCTGAAGCTCCAATACTTTAGCCACCTGATGAAAAGAGCTGACTCTTTGGAAAGGAACCTGATGCTGGGAAATATTGAGGACAGGAGGAGAAGGGAGTGACAGAGGATGAGATGATTGCATGGATTCACCAACTATATGGACATAAGTGTGAGCAAATTCTGGGAGACAGTGAAGGAGAGGGAGGTCTGGCATGCTGCAGTTCATGGGGTAGCAAAGAGCTGGACATGACTTAGTGACTGAACAAGAGCAACTGTAAGGAAATTATGTCTCAATAAAATTTTTTTTTTTAAGAAAAAAAATACTAGTAATTGTTGTGACTGATGAAAAAAAAAAGGGAGAGGGAGAATGATACTACTTCATATTCACCTTTACTATTGTTATCACTGGAGTTACAGAAACATTCTACTAAGGCAAAGATCACATATTTAAATATAGGTGAATTGTTTTCAACTATTAAAACCAAACACAAACAAACTATTGTAACCTGTTTCCAGAAATTATGCCCACAACTTGTTCAAATTTTATGAGTTTTGAACCACGCCAAAAGTATTCTCAAACTGTACAGTAATTAAAGGCACAGATTCTTAGATGACATAGGCTGGATTGCCTGACATAACACTTTATGATTTTGTGTCCTTTATCAGAATCAGTGATATTTCTATGTCATAGATTCCTAATTTCTAAAACAGGAATGGTAATTAGTGTCTATTTCATAAAGTTGCAGTTGGATTAATAAAAGCATTCCTGATATGTAAGTTCATAATATTAATAAATATGAAGTATAGTATTACTATTACTGCCAGCAATGCTGCTCCTACTACTATTCCCACTGTTGCAATCATGAGCAGTCTATTAAACTGTGAATAGTTCTGAGAGTAGACCAGTGATGTCTTCCTATTTAGTTTAATAATTAAAAAACTCCTTTATAAAGTGCAAATGTCAATAATTTCTGTTTTCAGAACTTTTTTCAGACCATTTCTGTAATAGATATCCAACTGATAATCTGCAACCTGTTCTCCTACTAAGTGAGGTGAAAGTCATTCAGTCATGTCCGATTCTTTGCAACCTCATGAACTGTAGCCTGCCAGGCTCCTCTGTCCATGTGATTCTCCAGGCAAGAATACTGGAGCTGGTTGCTGTTTCCTTTCTCCAGGGGATCTTCCCAACCCAAGGATTGAACTCAGGTCTCCTGCATTGCAGGCAAATTCTTGACTGAGCCACCAGGGAGGCTTTCAGGGATTGGTTATTCAGAGAGCTAAAAACAAAAGGGCAAATCAACCTCCATGGCTGTGGGTATTACTATTCACGTAAATGTGATTTTGAATTTTGTCTGTCTTTTTTCTTAAGATTTTTAAAGTCTAGGTGAAGAAATCCATCACGTTTTTCAAGTGCTCAATTAAAGATACAGCTTTTACCTTGAAGTCAACCTATCAGACTCCTGAGGTTAGAGGACTGGGAGGAAGGAAAAAATATATGAGTATCTGTGTCACAATCACCCCTCCCATTGGTCCCTGCATCCTCTTGCAAATGAACAGAACTACTGAAACATTTCCTCTAGTTCAAATACAAACCTTATCATCAAAAATAAGCCTCAAAATCTTTATCTTGGAGATTCAAGCCCCAACTTGTCTTTCCAGCTTCATTTCCAATTACACTGCGTTCTCAGTTACTATTCTCCATTTCCAATTCAGCTTTTGTATTGCTCCACTTTCTAACTTCCATGTTTCTCCCACCTTTTTCTCTCCACTTAAAATGGCCTCCTTTGTCTAGCTCTAACTATAAAATTCCTCTCCATTTTTTGAAGTCTAGACCAAATGCCTTTGTTGCAAAGTGTCTCCACTTCTCCCCTTGCCACTGTGATGTGAAGTACTTCCCTGACAACTGAGTTTCCACCCTCTAAATTTCCAGTGGGTTTATTTTCTACCCTCTGGCATGCATGTGACTTACTCTGTATATAGATTATTTATTAGCAAATCCTGCTCAGCAAATCCAGTAAATATGATATCATAAAAGTAGCAAGCCAGCTTGA
>SJXQ01010709.1:0-11104 GCA_006408695.1 Aepyceros melampus | reverse complement strand
AAAAAAAAAAAAAAAAAACAAAGACACTGGTGAACCTGAGCTTTGGTATTCATATACATGGCTTGGGAGACCAGGGATAATGTCCAATATCTGCTCAAGATGGAGAGGTAAAAATGATACATCCAAAAAACGTGAAACCTCAAATGATTACATCCTCGATAGAAGACTGAAATAGAAACAACCTGCCTTCCACCCATCACCTGTGTCTCCGGGACTACAGGAAAACTGCTTACATTGAAATCTAGTACTAACTGGAGTGGGGAGTTTATGTGTCAGAATCTCTTGTCAAAAAATAGCCACAATCAAAACATTAATGTTAGTTTGTATGCACTCCCTTGGAATTTCCAATAAATTTCAAGAAGAAACCTTAATTTATATGGTTCTAAACTAGTGTTATCACCAAGTATTTGAAAGAAGCATAATCCTTATCTTAAACCAAAGCCTACTCCTACACTCTAACCTGAAAAGGAGCCTGGCGGGCTACTGTCCATGGAGGTCACAGTCAGACATGACTGGGCAACACGACTTTCACTTTCACTACTTCCAAATAAGAGAATGCCTATTCCTCACTGCCCAATCTTAACTTGCTTAGTTTAAAATATGATTTTTATGGGAATTATTAAGCAAATGATAAGTCCATACTACAGAAATATGAAGAGGGAAATGAGTAACAGCTGAGTAGGCTTCTGGAAGCTTCTGGGACTTTACCTGTCTATCCCTGTTTAGCAGAGCCAGGAGATTCTAGTAGAAGGAAACAGCATTTGGAAAGTTCTCATAGACAGAACCGCTGAGGTCTGCCTCACTATGGAAAAGGCTTACAAGTTAGTTTGGATATGGAGCCATGTTGTGAAAAACAATTTTCTTTAGGAAAATTAACGTAATAATCTGAAATATGACTTTGAGGATGGACATATTAAAAGGAGAGTCAAATTTGTTATTTTCTACAATAATATGTATGAGAAAGAATAAAAGCCTAAATTATGGCAATAACTTTAGGAAGAAAATGGGAGAGATAAAAAAATAAAACATTACAACAGGATGAAGTACAAGATATTTGAAAGATTAATTTGACTATAATATATTATATGAATATAATATAATAACTATCTTTTAATGAATCTATTTAACTTACAAATAAAACTTAAAATGACATTTTAAAAGTTATGCTTGGTTCTGGACAAAATGGGCAACCTATCTCCCACTTCTGCATTCTGTCTTGGACAAAACAAGAGGATACTGAACCCAGAAGATGGCACAAAAAGAATGGAAAACATTTGGGAGACAGATGTTTGGGTAACAGCCAAGCAGAGAATATGGTAACCTATAGCTGAGGGCTGGATGCCTGGCTGGGGTCAAGCTAGGAGAATTCTGGACTGCAAACTTATCTTTTCATGTTTCCCTGGAAAGAATACGGCTCATCATCTAACCATTTCAAGGCTGAAAATAACAGTATTAAGCACCCACCAATGACAGCACAGTACTCGAAATTTCACAGCATGCAGCCCAGCTATGTGAGGAATACCTTGAAACAGGTATAGCTGGGAAGGCTGGCTTTTAGAATTCCAAGTTGTCAGAGTATCAAACAGAATAGATGCAAGACAAAACAAAATCCACACCTGTATTTAATGTGGTGAAATTTAGGGAGATCAGAGACAAAATATTCTAGCAGGCAAAAAACTAATGAGTTACAAAGAAATAAGAATCAGATTAACAGCAAATTTCCTCAATATATTTGCATAAATTGATTTTAATGTATAAGCAAAGGTTGGTTTAAGAAAAAAAAAAAGGAAGGTTAAAGAATAATAACTTCAATATGAAAGAAGAATGGAAACCAGGGCCATGACTTCATGGTCAGGAACCTGCGCAATGCGGTTACTTGTATGCCTCAGGCACAGGTGGAGAGCCTGAGTTTGGAACACCAAGGGATACAGTGTATCTTTTTACTCTAATTCTTCCTCAAGAAAGTTTTATCAATCTGATGGTCTAAATAAAGTGGCAATTCCAGTTAGCTGAGGTCATTATTTATTCAGACTCCCAAGAATCACCAATTGTTGACACTAAGAATAACTTGAGAACTGTAAGATTTGAGGGTTGGAAATTTTATAGGTTCTGAAATAAGCCTAATTTGACTTCCCTTATTGGAGAAGGCTATCGATATATAAACATTTTTATAGCATTTCTATACATATGAGTTGTAAAATTATATTTTTTAATTTCAGAAAGTAAGTCCTTACTCAATTAGAATAGTAACCATTAATACTGTAATAGTTTTGCCTAGTGAGCAAGCAACCATCTATAACCTATAACTGTTCTGCAATACAGAAATAGGTCAATTCTAGTTGATGAATTGCTTTTTCTTAGCACTTGGATTCCTTTGAAAATTTTCACATTTAAGAGCAGTCATTGACTTTACAGAAAGAGGGAAGAAAAGACAAAGAGTGAGCAAAATATGTATCAGCCACAGAGGGCGTCACAGTACATTTCCAGGATAAGACAAATTACATTGGTGACACTACTTCTTGGGCTGATCTACTTCTATTACTATCATTCCCTTCATCTTTTTCCAGGATACTGCATACATTCAGGGCACATCAATGACAAAATTTACCAACATATTTGGAGATAAAACTAGAAAAAAAAAGGATATGGAGGAAAATAGAAAAAACAAAGGAAGAATGTTCTACTACTAACCTGATTTAATTTCTTCCAGAGATTGAGGACAGGAGAAAGTTCATTAGACCAGATTTCTCTATCAAATTTGCAACAGCTGTTACAGATCTGCCTAAGATCTTCAACTGTGAAATAACCTGAATGAAGAAAATAAAAAGCAATAAATGAACACGACCATTCAGTAGGATACAAAAACAGCCATATTTAGCTTATAAAGACTGTGTGTGTGTGTGTGTGTATATATATATATATATATTTATGTACATATTATAATGACTTAATTTGAAAGGCTACTTCTTTATTTAGATACATTCTTAATAACCTATTTGCTCACTTTATTAAATAAAAATATTTTTCAATTGGAATGATATAAATTGCATAACCTCAAAATGCTGATATAATTTTTTGAAGAGATGAAATGACAGAAAAAATAGTAAATAGTATGAAAGTGAAGTGAAAGCATTAGTCGCTCAGCTGTGTCCTACTTTTCATGACCCCATGGACTGTAGCCCACCAGACTCTCTGTCCATGGAATTCTCCAGGCAACAATACTGCAGAGGATAGCCATTCCATTCTCTAGGGGATCTTTCCAACCCAGGGATAGAACCAGGGTCTCCTGCATTGCAGGTAGAATTTTCACCATCTGAGCCACCAGGGAAGCCCAGTAAATAGTATAGCAAACTACGAAATAGTAAAACAACTTTAAGTAACTGTTGGTACTCATGGATTCTATATTGATTTCAAGTTGCCATCTCAATATTTCCTCTATATATAAGACTCAAATGAAAGAAGTTATAGATCAATTAGTAAAAATCAAGCAAAATAAATTCTTCTTTCCTACTTAGGGCTTTCACTTCTGTGAAAGGTGTCTGATGGCTCAGACAGTGAAGAATCTGCCTGCAATGCAGGAGACCTGGGTTCAGTCCCTGGGTGGGGAAGATTCCTTGGAGAAAGGAATGGCTACATAATCTAGTATTCTTGCCTGGAAAATTCCACGGGCAGAGGAGCCTCCTGGGGTTGCAAAGAGTCGGACGCGACTGAGCAACTTTCACTTCACTTCACTTCTGTAACTTTCAAGTTATCAGCTTCTCTGTCACCATTCCTGCCTGGAGAATCCATCAACAGACCATGGGGTCGCAAAGAGTTGGACTCGACTGAGCGACTCACACACATACACAACCTCATTCTTATCAAAATCAATTCACTCACATTTTCTTTTCAACATAGTGTATAATGGCTTCCATTTTAATAATATCAATAAGTCTTCTTAATCATTTACTAAGAATGATCCAGGATATCACTGAGTATTCTATATATTATATTATAGATATTAGACTAGGTGTATAAAATCAGTTAAGTATCTTTGATGGTTCTTCATAAATATTTCAACTAAATATTAAAACTGTGCTAGCTCATTGCTTATCTGACAGAAACAAAATAAATCCCCAAATCCAAACTATATGTTTTCCTAAGCTAATATTTTACACATCAACATTTGCTGGGTATCAACTATTTTTTCTGTTTTACTTTTTGAGAGATATAAGCTGTTTTTCCTTTTTAATAGATTCTGAGGGTTCTTATACTATTAAAGTTCACAATAAAATAAGGACCATAAATCTTTCAAAATAAATGCACTAATTAACTGATAAACATACAGATTCCTGCTGTTAAACTCAAGTTCCTTCTAGAGTCTTTTATTGATTCTCTAATCTAGAAAAAATTGTGGTGATTCATTGTTTCATTTTCTTTGTTTTTCTGATAAATTATTTTCATTTGCTCTAGCTGAACCCTACAACACCATCTAATTCATCAGCTCTGCTAGACCACAAAACATCACTAGTTGGTAGTCAGAAAAAGTGCTATTTTGACTCTGGTAACAATTGCTATCACTTATTTGTGTTTAACATTTGTCAAACATGACAGAAAACAAAATAAGAATGCGAAGAGATGTCTAAAAGAAAAAAGGTTCAAATATTTTTCTACACATCATGTTTTTTACAGTTGATGTTAAAAACTATTTTAAAATAAAATGTTTACCAGCCCAAAAAGGTTTTCTTCCCAGAAAAATAACATATGAGCACTGCTATGAAAAGTAGATTTATATTTCATTCTCTTTGTTTTTCTGATAAATTATTTTCATTGCTCTAGCTGAACCCTACAACACCATCTAATTCATCAGCTCTGCTAGAAAAAAAACACAATTATAATATAATCTTTAATGAATAAATAGTAATGAAAAAGGAGTTCAAATGCTTAATAAAAATACTGTATAACAAGGATGGGGTTATAACTTGTAACAATGGATCATCTTTTGTTTTTATAAAATCTGACACATTTATCTTTTTACAAAGTACAGATCACAAAATATCTTTTCATTACTCATGTGTTAAACCAATTAAAAATACTGTTTTCAATAATAGTCCTTTAAAATGGTGTCAAAGGGAATGGAATTTCCCATGAAAAGCACATCACTTCTTCCCTGTGCTAATGGTATTGCAGCTCGCACCATGCTCCTGGTGCGCTCTGGGGCAGCGGCAACGCTGTGGGGCCGGCAGGAGGCGCTGCCACTGCTCACCATCGGTGCTCACTAAAAACAACAAGAGACACCTCCGGAATGCCTAGGCTTCTCCTGAGCAGTTGTGTCTTTATTGCAGCATACTAAATCTTACAATTTTATTTTTCCTTTCTTTTCAATGTTGTAAAGTACACAGGAGAATTTCTAATCTAACAACAGCTTTACAGAACCTGAGAGCATGAGTTGTTGTTTGTCTTCTTTTGGCATAAACTATTTCCCTAGTTCTCCTTTTCTAATTTTCTCTTTGATTTCCTCAATTATTGATTTCACACAAATAGATTATTTTTATTTCTGTAAGTCACCTCCAGTAAGGTCCTTCTTGGAATGAGAAAGAATATAGACTTTAAAAATGAATGCTCATTCTCAAACTACATGTGAGAAAATGGATTGTCAAACAAATTTTATAACAGTGCAATTTAAAATTATGCATAAATAAAAATATTAGCAACAAAAAAATCTTTTAAAATTTATCACTGAAATGTGAGGAAAATTGAGTTTGGAAAGCGTTGTACACAGGAGAATTTCTAATCTAACAACAGCTTTACAGAACCTGAGAGCATGAGTTGTTGTTTGTCTTCTTTTGGCATAAACTATTTCCCTAGTTCTCCTTTTCTAATTTTCTCTTTGATTTCCTCAATTATTGATTTCACACAAATAGATTATTTTTATTTCTGTAAGTCACCTCCAGTAAGGTCCTTCTTGGAATGAGAAAGAATATAGACTTTAAAAATGAATGCTCATTCTCAAACTACATGTGAGAAAATGGATTGTCAAACAAATTTTATAACAGTGCAATTTAAAATTATGCATAAATAAAAATATTAGCAACAAAAAAATCTTTTAAAATTTATCACTGAAATGTGAGGAAAATTGAGTTTGGAAAGCGTTAAATCGTAGAGCCAAAGAGGCAGAGCAGACCTAGAGACCTGGTGGGCTCTTAAGCCAGCATTTGCCCTGGGGCATCTGCCTTTGGCCACCTTATGCGAAGAGTTGACTCATTGGAAAAGACCCTGATGCTGGGAGGGATTGGGGGCAGGAGGAGAAGGGGACGACCGAGGATGAGATGGCTGGATGGCATCACTGACTCAATGGACATGGATCTGAGTGAACTCCGGGAGTTGGTGATGGACAGGGAGGCCTGGCGTGCTGCAATTCATGGGGTCGCAAAGAGTCGGACAGGACTGAGCGACTGAACTGAACAGAACTGATCTGCCTAAGGGGCCTACAGCTTGGTTGGTTTGTCTGTTTACTTTTTACTGTGAACTATTTTCAGATTTACATAAAAGTGGCAAAAATAGTACAGAAAATTCCAATTATACACTTAACCCCTAATGATAGTAACATCTTACATAATCACAGTATAATTAACAAAACCAGGAAATTAACACTGTATAATACCATTAACTAATCTACGACAAACCACGTTCGAATTTTACCGGTTTTCCCACAGATTTCCTATTATTCTCTCAGGAAAATAACACATTGCATTTAGCTGTTATTTATCATAGTCTCACCCCAAACTGTGACAGTCATTCTTTTTCCTTCTGACCTTGACACTTTTGAAAAACATTGGTCAATTACTTTGTAAAATGTCCCTCATTGAGTTCATAAGGTTCAAATTTTGAAAGAGAGAAAACAGAACTCCAGAACTTTCAATAAAATACTCAATAGGCTAGTTAGAAAACAAACTGCCTTGCAGAGGGAAAGAGCAAGGACACTTGCTATTTGTTACCTTGGCTTTTGGGTGATAATGTGATATGTCTAAATACAGGATCAAAATTCAAACTACACTCCATACACTGCAATCACAAAAATTCTACAAACCAAAACTGATAGAACTACAGTGAAGGAGATTCATAGAGGAAAATTAAAGCAGAAACCACTTATGTTCAAACAGAGGCAATACTGAAAACCAAGCCAAACATAACAACTTATGAAGTTGAGAATGTAGATGGAAGAAAAGAGTAAGACCAAAATTAATAACATAGAAAACAGATATAAAAGAAATCAGCTTTTTAAAAGTAACTAAAGACAATAAAATTATGAGACTTCTAACTAGATTGAATGATATATAGCTACATGATAAAATAAGAGAAGGCAAAAATATATTTAAAATTCTAATTTTACAAGGAATATAATTAGACATGCTGTATAGGATGACCCAAGAAGGGACGGGTCATGGTAGAGAGTTCTGACAAAAGCTGGTCCACTGGAGAAGGGAATGGTATTCTTGCCTTGAGAACCCCAAGAAGAGTATGAAAAGGAAAAAAGATATGATACACAGATGAACTCCCCAGTTGGGTAGGTGCCCAATATGCTACTGGGGAAGACTGGAGAAGTAACTACAAAAAGAATGAAGAGACGGAGCCAAAGTGATAACAATGCCCAGTTGTGAATGTGACTGGTGTGGAAATAAAGTCCGATGCTGTAAAGAGCAATACTGCATAAGAACCTGGAATGTTAGGTCCATGAATCAAGGTAAATTGGAAGTGGTCAAACAGGAGATGGCAAGAGTGAACATCAACATTTTAGGAATCAGTGAACTAAAATGGACCGGAATGCTTGAATTTAATTCAGATGACCATTATATCTTCTACTGTGGGCAAAAATCCCTTAGAAGAAATGGAGCAGCCCTCATAGTCATCAAAAGAGTTCAAAACAGGACCTGGGTGCAATGTCAAAAATGACAGAATGATCTTTGTTCGTTTCCAAGAAAAACCACTTAAAATCACAGTAATCCAAGTCTATGCCCCAACCACTAATGAAGTTGAACAAAGAAGCTGAACGATTCTAGAAGACCTACAAGACTTTCTAGAACACCAAAAAAAGATGTCCTTTTCATTACAGGGGACTGGAATGTAAAAGAAGGAAGTGAAGAGATACCTGAAGTAACAGACAAGTTTGGCCTTGGATTACAAAATGCAGCAGGGCAAAGAGTAATAGAGTTTTCCAAGAGAACGCACTGGTCACAGCAAACACCCTCTTCCAACAACACAAGAGAAGACAATACACATGGATATCACCAGAGGGTCAATACAGAAATAAGACTGATTATATTCTTTGCAGCGAAAGATGGAGACGCTCTATGCTGCTGCTGCTGCTAAGTCACGTCAGTCACATCCGACTCTGTGCAACCCCATAGACAGCAGCCCATCAGGCTCCCCCTACCATGGGATTCTCCAGGCAAGAACACTGGAGTGGGTTGCCATTTCCTTCTCCAATGCATGAAAGTGAAAAGTGAAAGTAAAGTCGCTCAATCGTGTCCGACTCTTAGTGACCCCATGGACTGCAGCCTACTAGGCTCCTCCACCCATGGGATTATCCAGGCAAGAGTACAGGAGTCGGGTGCCATTGCCTTCTCCGGGAAAAGCTCTATACAGTTAGCAAAAGCAAGACCAGGAGCTGACTGTGGTGCAGATCATGAACTCCTTATTGCCAAATTCAGATGTAAGTTGAAGAAATCAGGGGAAAAAATCATTAGACCACTCAGGTTGACCAAAATCAAATCCTTTATGATTATACAGTGGAAACGATCAACAGATTCAAGATATGAGATCTGCTACAGAGTGCCTGAAGAACTATGAACTGAGAGGTTCGTGACATTGTACAGGAGGCAGGGATCAAGACCATCCCCAAGAAAAAGAAATGCAAAAATGCAGGCAAAATGGTTGTCTGAGGAGGCCTTACAAATAACTGAGAAAAGAAAAGAAGCTAAAGGCAAAGGATAAAAGGAAAAAAATACCCATTTGAATGCAGAGTTCCAAAGAATAGTAGGGAGAGATAAGAAAGCCTTCCTCAGTGATCAATGCAAGGAATAGAGGAAAACAACAGAATGGGAAAAACTAGAGATCTCTTCAAGAAAATTAGAGATACCAAGGGAACATTTCATGCAAGGATGGGCACAATAAAGGACAGAAATGGTATGGATCTAGCAGAAGCAGAAGATATTAAGAAAACGTGGCAAGAATACACAGAACTATACAAAACAGATCTTCATGACAACAATGCTGTGATCATTTACATAGAGCCAGACATCTTGGAATGTGAAGTCAAGTGGGCCTTAGGAAGCATCATTACAAACAAAGCTGGTGGAGGTGATGGAATTCCAGTTGAACTATTTCAAATCCTAAAAGATGATGCTCTGAAAGTGCTGCACTCAATATGCCAGGAAATTTGGAAACCTCAGCAGTGGCTACAGGACTGGAAAAGGTCAGTTTTCATTCAATCCCAAAGAAAGGCAATGCCAAAGAATGCTCAAACTACTGCTCAACTGCACTCATCCTACATGCTAGCAAAGTAATGCTGAAAATTCTCAAAGCCAGGCTTCAACAGTACATGAACAGTGGACTTCCATATGTTCAAGCCGGATTTCACAAAGGCAGAGGAACCAGAGAGCAAACTGCCAACATCCCTTGGATCATAGAAAATGAAAGAGATCCTTTGTATTTCTGTGTTGTCTGTTGTAATCTCTCCCTTTTCATTTCTAATTTTATTGATTTGATTTTTCTCCCTTTGTTTCTTGATGAGTCTGGCTAATGGTCTGTCAATTTTATTCATCCTTTCAAAGAACCAGCTTTTGGCTTTGTTGAGTTTTGCTATAGTCTCTTTTGTTTCATTTGCATTTATTTCTGCCCTAAGTTTTAAGATTTCTTTCCTTCTACTAACCCTGAAGTTCTCCATTCCTTCCTTTTCTAGTTGCTTTAGGTGTAGAGTTAGGTTATTTATTTGACTTTTCTCTTGTTTCTTGAGGTATGCCTGTATTGCTATGAACTTTCCCCTTAGCACTGCTTTTATAGTGTCCCACAGGTTTGGGGTTGTCATGTTTTCATTTTCATTCTTTCTATGCATATTTTGATTTCTTTTGTGATTTCCTCTGTGATTTGTTGGTTATTCAGAAGCGTATTGTTCAGCCTCCATATGTTGGAATTTTTAATAGTTTTTCTCCTGTAATTGAGATCTAATCTTAATGCATTATGGTCAGAAAAGATGCTTGGAATGATTTAAACTTTTTTTGAATTTATCAAGGCTAGATTTATGGCCCATGAGGTGATCTATCCTGGAGAAGGTTCTGTGTGCGTTTGAGAAAAAGGTGGAAATCATTGTTTTGGGGTGAAATGTCCTATAGATATCAATTAGGTCTAACTGGTCTATTGTATCACTTAGGGTTTGTGTTTCTTTGTTAATTTTCTGTTTAGTTGATCTGTCCATAGGTGTGAGTTGGGTATTAAAGTCTCCCACTATTATTGTGTTATTGTTAACTTCCCCTTTCATACTTGTTAGCATTTGCCTTACATATTGTGGTGCTCCTGTGTTGGGTGCATTTATATTGATAATTGTTATGTCTTCTTAGATTGATCCTTTGATCATTATGTAGTATCTTTCTTTGTCACTTTTCACAGCCTTTGTTTTAAAGTCTATTTTATCTGATACGAGTATTGCTACCCCTGCTTTCTTTTGGTCTCTATTGCATGGAATATCTTTTTCCAGCCCTTCACTTTCAGTCTGTATGTGTCCCCTGTTTTGAGGTGGGTCTCTTGTAGACAACATATATAGGGGTCTTGTTTTTGTTTCCATTCAGCCAGTCTTTGCATTTTGGTTGGGGCATTAAACCTATTTACATTTAAGGTAATTATTGATAAGTATGATCCAGTTGCCATTTACTTTATTATTTTGGGCTTGGGTTTATACACCCTTTTTGTGTTTCCTGTCTAGAGAACATCTGTTAGAATTTGTTGAAGAGCTGGTTTGGTGGTGCTGAATTCTTCCAGCTTTTGCTTGTTTGTAAAGCTTTTGATTTCTCCTTCATATTTGAATGAGATCCTTACTGGGTACAGTAATCTGGGCTGTAGGTTATTTTCT
>SJXQ01010708.1:306877-327983 GCA_006408695.1 Aepyceros melampus | reverse complement strand
TGAGTGAACTCCGGAAGTTGGTGATGGACAGGGAGGCCTGGCGTGCTGCAATTCATGGAGCATCTTCAATCTTTCTCCCACCTTCAATCTTTCCCAGCAGCAGGGTCTTTTCCAATGAGTCAGTTCTTCGCATCAGATGGCCAAAGAATTGGAGCTTCAGCTTCAGCATCAGTCCTTCCAATGAATATTCAGGACTGATTTCCTCTAGGATGGACTGGTTGGATCTCCTTGCAGTCCTAGGGACTCTCAAGAGTCTTCTCCAGCATCACAGTTCAAAAGGATCAATTCTTCAGCTCTCAGCTTTCCAGTCAGTAAGAACAAAGTCACACGCCTTGCAGCCCTCATCCCAAAATTTTTCTTAAAAACTATCCCTCAACTGTTGGAGAGTTCAGCGTTTTAGAGCACACGCCGCTCATCCTCTTTGCCTTGTACCTTTACAATGAAAAGTGAAAGTGAAAAGCGCTTAGCCGTGTCTGACACTGCGACCCCGTGGACTGTAGCGCGCCAGTCTCCTCCATCCATAGAATTTTCCAGGCAAGAATGCTGGACTGGGTGGCCATTTCTTTTTTCATGCAGATCAACATATGTTCTTTATGATGACTTCCCATGCAACTACTGCCTGCCCTCCCATTTCCCCTCACCTTTGATCTGAAAGTAACTCTCTGAGCTTTCATTCTGTAGCAGTAACGCACCATGGAGACAGCCCCTACCCAACCCAATGAAGAAAAAAATGTCTTTTAATGCCCTTTCCCTGCTCCCTTTTGAAAAGTCTCTACTCTGCTATTAATAAAATTAATAGAGCAATATGCTGATTTTTTTGCTTTCAGCAGAGGCAGGAAAAGCAAGATTAATCCCCATGATTCAAGGCACACTGTACTCCAACTGAATTACTCATCACTTCCTGAGCCAGGGCAGGTTTTCCTTCTACCTTTTATTGCTCACATTTTTCATTCTTCCAGCTCATACATTATTTTTCTCCCTCCCTTACTAAATTCTCCTCATCCTCTAAGACCTATCACAAAAAACTCTGCATGAAATCCACCTTTGGATTTTTATACAAAGTGGAAAAAGTAGATGGAGCCTTTAGCTGGACAGAGCAGATTAATCTAATTCTTGGTGTCCCCATAGTTCAAGATAATGGAAAATTCAATCCTAAGCTGCTTCCCTCCTCCCTCCAAATAATACCTTTAAATATCACGCTATAATCTATTCTGTTTCAAAACAACGGAGAGTAATTTCAATATCTAGTTTGGCAAAGCCTTTTTGGCTTAGAATGAATATTAAAATATTTTAAATATTTGCAGTTTGACAAAGTGTTCAGACACATGACTTAATGAGGCCACAAGAGTCTGTTTACATTATTATTTCCAACTAGCCAGCAAGAAAGGGATTCAGATTTCTACAGGCTTAGAGGGTAGACGTTAATAATATTACTGTATTGAGAAACACAGACGTTAGCCAATTAGGAACTTCCAGCATACTTCTTTGGTATTCAATCCATTATTTAAAGCAGCACTGTTTGAGTTTGGAAAATATAGCTGTCTTTCCTGTCTGTCCTTGGGTATTGAAAAATCCCTACAGGAGAACTTAAAAAAAAAAAAACAAAAAAACACAAAAAAACACATGTAACAGCAAAAGACCACTATTCCCTTTCCTTCCTGTGAGGCCATAAGACCTGCTTTTCCAGCACAGACACCAAGCATTTTGGCGTTTTTTGTTTGTTTGTTTCTTTGCTGTTGAGACTGAACAGCTCACCCTTGTCTCCCTGCCCGTGACTGCAGGCAAGGGTAGGATCCACGCGTGCAGGCCCAGCAACCCCACCTTTGGCTCACTCTGGAAACAATTATGCCCGAACTAGACAATTAATCAGGCTAGACATGTTTGCCCTCCCTAGGGCCACCTTAAAAGCTTGTTCCTTCTTCCATTCAGAAGCTTTTATTGTTTTCTGCATCATTTAAGAGTTTTTCCGGGAACCCTCCTACACTGATGATGGGAATGTAACTTGGTGCTGCCTCTATGGAGAATAGTATTCAGGTTCCTTAAGAACTAAAAACAGAGTTACCATATGGTCTTGCAATTCCACTCCTGGGTAGATATCCAGAAAAGATACATGCACCCTAATGTTCACTGCAGTACTATTTACAATAGAAGCAACACAAATGTCCATTGACAAAGGAATGGATAAATAAGATGTGGTTCATATACAAGAGAATATTTCTGAGGCATATGAAAAAATGAAATAATGCCACTTGGGTACCCAATGAAATAATGCAGCAATATACATAGACCTAGAGAAGATTGTGGGGGTTTCCCAGGCAGCACAACGGTGAAGAATCATCCTTGCAGGAGACACAAGAAATGGGTGTTTGACCCCTGGGCTGGGAAGATCCCCTAGAGTAGGAAATGGCAACCTGCTTCAGTATTCTTGCTTGGAAAACTTCCATGGACAAAGAAGCCTAGCAGTCTACAGTCCAGCTGCAAAGAGTTGGACATGACTGAGCAACTGAGCGCACGCACGCGCACGTGCACACACACACACACATGATCATACTAAATGAAGTATGTCAGAAAGAGAAAGATGAAAATCATCTTCCTATAAGTGATGTCACTTACAGGTGAAATTTAAAAAAAAGAATACAAATGAACTTATTTACAACACAGAAATATACTCACAAAGAAAACAAATATGGTTATCAAAGGAGAAAAGGGGGGTGGAGGGATGAATTAGGAGTTTGGGGATTAACATATACACACGAAAATGTAGATTACCAACAAGGACCTACTGAATAACACAACAGCACAGGGGACTATATTCAATATCTTGTAATAACCTATAATGGAAAAGAATCTGAAAAAGAATAGATAATACATGTTTAGGGAAAACTGAATCACTTTGCTGTACGCATGAAACATTGTAAGTCAACTGCGTGTGTGTGTTAGTCGTTCAGTTGTGTCCAACTCTGCAACTCCATGGACTGTAGCCAGCCAGGCTCCTCTGTCCATGGGATTTTCCAGACAAGAATACTAGAGTGGGTTGCCATTTACTTCTCCAGGGGATCTTCCCGACCAGAGACTGAACCCACATCTCCTGTGTCTCCCGCATTGCAGGCAGATTCTTAACCATCTGAGCCACCAGAGAAACCCTCAGTCAACTATATTCCAATTTTTAAAAAAAGGAGAATTTTTCCAATTTCGAAGCTAGCTGGAGCATAGGTCCAAAATGAAGAGGGTATCCTTTTGGTGAAATGATAGAAGACTCCCAGTTTCAGTGAAATAAAGAAATAATTGCAGTTGAGGAGGAGAACCTCAGCACCCCTAGGCTTTCTGTGCGAGGAGGCAAGGTAGCACTTGCCTGATGCTGGGAGACCTACAGAAGGTGCGTTGAAGGACCAGCGCCTGGAGTTAGCTGCCTGCCAGGCTGAGTCACACCCCTAGGGAAGTGGCTGCTGGTCATAAAAGGTCATAAAAGACCTTGCATATTATTGTTCTGAAAAACTTGGACATCACTTTTTTGCCCAAGGAGCATCACCTAAGATGTTGGGTTGAGAAGCTCCCAGGCAACAAGTGCCAACTGGAGGAAGAACAAGAGCAAAATAAAGCATGGTGGAAAGTCAGCCCACAGATGCATAAGACACTCGTTGGTAACAGTAGTAGCATTATAGTGTTGCTTTCATTCAGCCTCTAAGTCATGTGCGACAAGAGTCGCACATGTGACCCCGTGAACTACAGCACATCAGGCTTCCTTGTCCTTCATCATCTCCTGGAGTTTGCTCAAATTCACGTCCATTAAGTCCATTTGAACCAGTGAAGTTGCTCAGTCATGTCCAGCTCTTTGCACCCTCATGGACTGTAGCCTACCAGGCTCCTCCATCCATGGAATTTTCCAGGCAAGAATACTGGTGTGGGTTGCCATTTCCTTCTCCAGGGGATCTTCCCGACCCAGGGATAGAACCCAGGTCTTTTGCATTACGGGCAGACACTTGACCGACTGAGCCACCAGGAAAGGCCCTTGAGTCCATTGACACATAACTAAAGTAAAGCCTCTTAAACTACAAGGCAAGAGTGATAGTGATGCCTCAGTTAACTACTTTCCTAGAAGTAGAAGGAAATGTAGGAGGCTCTTACAGTTGAGGCTTTAGTCCTGCAGATATTCACAGGACATCGGATATTGTACTGTTTGAGTTTTTCTTAAATAAAGAAATAAAGATAAGGGAGAGATTTAAAGTCCCAAGGTCCATAAGGAATTAATAGACAGTGAATGAATAGAGTCTACTTCCTATTATTATTTTCCTGTTGTTCCACCTGGTGATGAGAAATATATATGTTACCTTACCTAGGTGATTTATTTATATGTGTTGAATGTGTTGAATGAATGAATGGGTGAATGAATGAATGGAGTCCACATTCCCCACAGTTCCAGGTGCTCATGGGTAAATGTTCTTTTAACTAGAATTGGGAACAGAGCAACAGGTGTCTTTTTCTCTGACAAGCAAAAGCTCTGACCACGTTGACAGACCAGATAGATCAAATAACATTTTTAAATAACATTAAAAAAACACAACTTTTAATCACTTTGTGGGGGGAGGGAACCATGCAAGATGTACTTTCTCTTGCGTTTCAAGGAAAGGTTACCTATTAACCTCTACAATTACTAACAGGGAATGGTGCAAAAATAAGGAAACCCAGGTACTGGTGAATTTTCTACCTTTAACTGATTATGTGATCTTAGGCTCCCACTGGCTTCTTCTTTTAAAATGATGTTCTTGGAACTTCCCTGATGACCTAGAGCTAAAACTCTGTTCTCCCAGTGCAGGGCCAATCCCCTATCAGGTGACTGGACCCCTCATGAGGAAACTAAGACCTGGCGTAGCCAAATCGATATTTTAAAAAATAATAATAACTTAAAAATAAATAAAAAGAATGTTCTCCACGGTCCCTTCCAGATTTTTAAAAATAGTTTTATTTATTTTTCATTTTTATTCTTTCAATTTTTGGCTGTGCCACATGGCATGTAGGATCTTAGTTCCCCGGCCAGGACTCGAATGCCAGTCCTTACATTGGAAGTGTGGGGTCTCAACCACTAGACCGCTAGGGAAGTCTCCCTTTGCAGTTTTAAAATGAGGTACAATTTAGTATGATGTAAGGTGAATCACTAAGCAACAGTGATGGAATCCAGGAAGTATGAGGTATGGCCTCTGACCTGTAGGAAAGTGTATCTTTACTAGGATTTAAAATGCATACAGCTGGAAAGACAACCAACAAAACAGGAAAGACCATGGATTAGTTCCAAACAAGAAGGTGTCTGATAAATATGACAGGAACTCAGAAGAGAAGCAAACAATTCCCTTGGAGCTGCGATGGTTTGCAAGAGCTTCCAATGGTGAGATTCAAACAGAGCAAGGAGAAGGCATTCCAGTTGGGGAAATTACAAGAGTGAGCAAGAACACCAAAACAAGAAAGCCGCGTGTGCAGAAATTTCCCGGGGAGAATTGTAAATCTAGAATTTCTTTGGCAGGGCAGCAGATAAAAACCTTCAAGTCAGTGAACTGAGACCTCAAAGAACTGGTCATGTTTAAAGGGTGAGTGCAGGAGAGCGAGGGTTTTCACCTCCCATTTCTCTCACAACCCAGCAGCTCCACCAGGGCCTGGCATGCAGTGTGTTCTATGCTTGTCAGATGGGTCCAAAATCATCGGGGCATTTGAAAGTGCAATTTTCAGCTCTGGAAGAAGGCATGTTGAAGCTCACATTTGCCCACTGTTTTAATTTATATATCAGAACAGCAGAGGCTAGAAGAGTCGTTTCTGATTTTTTTTTTTCTTTCAGGCCGATTTCTAGCTATTCGGAGATGTCATTTTACTGTACAAATAGTGCTTTTTTTCTCTCTTCCCCCACAGCATATGCCTGTTCAAAGACCTAGCTATAAATATACCACATCAGTCCTCATGCATCTTTCCTTGGTTTAATTGCGTGGACTAATGCAAACTTCATTATACTTTCATAATTGTTCTGGGACCTGTTTTTCCATTCACAATTAACAGTTATCCTGGAGTCAGGAAAGAAATGGAGGGGAAGGAGGCTTGAACAAAAACACTCAATTCATACTGGTAAATCAGCACAAGGGCACTGGAAAGACGGGGTCTGGTGAAGTTTGTTGGCGTGGCACGGAGGTGCAAAGTCATATCAGCAGAAAAGTTTAGGTAAGTGAGGTGAGATGCTATCATTTCTTGGACTCACTGATGGCTGTTCTTCAGCAGGTCATTTGTGTGTGGTTTTCATCACTCTTGAAGCAAGTCAAGTGACTCAAGGAGTCATTCCTTAATTATAAAATGCATGGATTAATTTTCTTCTCTTGGAACTAAGTATCTCATGAAAAAGCAGAGAACAGTGACAGTCCATTTCACTTTGGACAGTCAGTCAAGCAATTCTGTTCTGAGTGGCCAGAAGTTTTGTAAACGAAGCCTTTTGTTTGTCTGTGTATCTATGCAGTTTTGTTTTTTTTTTAAACTGTGCCACAAGACATGTGGGATCTTAGTTCCCCGACCAGAGATCAAACCTGTGCCCCACGCAGTGGAGTCATAAAGTCTTAGCCCCTGGACCACCGGGGAAGTCCATATCTGTGATCATCATGATGCTAAAGAGAAGGACGAAGACATTTTCCAAGCACATCTTTAAAACAACAATTTCTCTCAGAACCAAAAGCCCTCCGCGGGAGCTCACTGGGGAAAATCTACCTTCTCTGGGGACCCAATCATTTTACTTTCTATACTGTTCATCTAATTAGCAGTAGCAGAGGTTGTTGTCTAGATCACAGAACCCAAAGCATGATTTCAAACTCTTGCCTCCAAGCAGGGAGGAAGATTAATACACAGAACTTTAGAGGTTTAGGTGGCAGGTACAGAGAGTGGTCCTACCGAACTCTAGCATGGTAGTGTCAGCTGGACTGATCTGCATCTCATTTTGATGGCACAAAGGTAAGCAAGGAAACACTTCCTGGATGCTAAAGGAGCTAAGCAAATATTTGCAAAAGACAGTCCACACAAATCCCCATAGGCAAATGTCAAAACCTGCACAGGAAGGAGGCAATCTTCTGGTGGCAGAAATGTAGCCACTGGTACCATAAAGAACCTGAAACTGGGCGGGGCTTATAAAATGAAAAAAAAAAAAAATCCATTATTCCAGATAAGTCATAGCCAGTTAACGAGATTAAAAGACGCTTGCTTGCTCCTTGCAAGGAAAGCTATGACAAACCTAGATAGTGTATTAAAAAGCAGAGACATTACTTTGCCAACAAATATCTGTATAGTCAAAGCTGTGGTTTTTCCAGTAGTCATGTATGGATGTCAGAGTTGGACCATAAAGAAGGCTAAGCACCAAAGAATCGATGCTTTCAAATTGTGGTGTTGGAGAAGACTCTTGAGAGTCCTTTGGGTTGCAAGGAGATCAAACCAGTCAATCCTAAAGGAAATCAACCTTAAATGTTCATTGGAAGGACTGATGCTGACACTGAAATTTCAATACTTTGGCCACTTGATGCAAAGAGCTGACTCATTAGAAAAGATCCTGATGCTGGGAAAGATTGAGGGCAGAAGGAGAAGGGGACGACACAGAATGAGATGGTTGGATGGCATCACTGACTCAGTGGACATGAGCTTGAGCAAATTCCTGCAGACAGTGAAGGACAGGGAAGCCTGGTGTGCTGTAGTCCATGGGGTCACAAAAGGTCGGACATGACTGAGTTACTGAACTACAACAACAAGTTAACATTTTAGGATAAAACTTACTACTGAATTTACCTGTGGAAACTAATTGCTTAACCTTGAAGAAGAACTGACTCATTGTTTTACTAAAACATTTGTTTCCAAAGCCAAACCTAAGTGTGCCTGTGACTTGAGGTTAAGGGTGATTTAGGTCAGAAGTTTGGAGCCTTCTGTTCGACCTCTCAATACATGGAGAAGTTGTTAAAATGTAGGTTGCAGGTCCTCTACCCCAAGAAGTCAGTTAGTTCCAGGTAGAATTTAATTATTTGCATTTCTAATAGGTCTTGAGACTAAAGTTTGAGACCCAAAGGATCAGATGCCAAATTCTATGATTATTTTTTTCTCAGTGACCCCATTTGATCTATTTTTTTAAAGATTAAGCAATATATCATAAACAAAACAAAAAAATCACTATTTCGGATAATCAATACTGTATATTTTGGAAATATTGAATAAAAATGAATGCTAAGGATTCCTTGGCAGTCCAGTGGTTAGGACTCTGAGCTGTCACTGCTGAGGACCTGAGTTGGTTCCTTGATCTAGGAACTCAGATTCCACAAGCCTCAAGGTGCGGCTAAAAATAAAACCCACAAAAGAGCAAAAAAACCTCAAAACTGTGAATTCAAATGGTCGATAGCCTGATTCCTTGAATAAAATTTTCTATGGTAAATTCACTATGGTAACTGGTACTTTTAGGAAGAATGAAAGAAAATAGACATACAGAATGGTGCTAGTTGGTGTTATTTAAATATGAGAAACCCTAGTTGCAGGTCATCCTGCCCCAAATTCATTCTCTAATTTACTGTACACAGTGCGGACACCTGTCCTAATCCTGGTCTTTCACAAAGTATAGACTAGGGTTATTTACCGACAAACAATGATGTTTTGAGTATCCAGTTTGCCGTCAACTGAAATGGAGGAGAGTGTAGGAGGAGACACACATTTTTTTTAAAATGAAAAAAAGTCAGAAAATACCATCTATTGGTGCAGATGGAGAGCAGCCAGAACATCTGTGCGCTCCCGGAGGAAGCGTGAACTGGGATCGCTCCAGAACATTGGCAATTTCTACTCAGGCTGAGCGCAGACCTCCCTCACCCAGCAGTTTCGTCCCCAGGTACTTGTGTGTGTGTTTAAAGGACACACGAGTCCGCGGTAAAGAATCTGCCTGCCGATGCAGGAGAGGCTAGAGACATGGGTTCGATCCACGGGTTGGGAAGATATCCTGGAGAGGGAAATGACAACCCACTCCAGTATTCTTGCCTGGGAAATCCCATGGACAGAGGAGCCTGGCGGGCTACAGTCCAAGGGTCGCGAAAGAGTTGGACAAGACTTGACGACTAAAACAATTAAAAGGTCACAAAGCTCAACATTCACTGCAGCCACATTCATGATAGACCCAAATGCCCACCAACAGTTGTTACATAGCCGGGTTTCTCCACCGGGCACTCCTGGCATTGTGGGCTACTAGCCCTTGTTGGGGGGCGGAGGTGCTGTCCAGTGGGTATTTACCAACATCCTCGGTCTCTACCCACCAGATGCCCATATTACCCTTTGTGCCCCCTTCAGACTTTGACAACCAATAATGTTTCCAGATACGGCTAAATGTTCCAGGGGGGCAAAATCACCCTCCACCCTCCCACCCCAACTTCACATATCTCCTTCTCTCTACACAGCAACGAGAACAAATCATGAAACTGTCTGCAACCACCAAAAAGGGAATCTCACAAACAGACCACTGAGCAAGAAAAAAAAAAAAAAAGGCAGACAGGAAAAGTACATGCTGTACATTTCCATTTCTATAAAAGTCAAAATCAGGTAAAAGCGTCTGTGCTGCCAGACATCACGGTAGTGACCGGAATGCTGGTTATGTTCTATGTCCTTTCACCGACTGAGTGGCTGCGGCTGCGTCCGCTTTGTGAAACGGTATCAAGCTGAACCCTAGTGGTGTGTGCGCTTTTCTTTGTTATATAGAGTCTCACCAGAAGTGAATGAATGAATGAATGAATGAAAGAATAACACGAGTCAAAGTTCTCCTCCCAGAAACACTCTTTCAGCGAAGTCTCCTAGGTGCTCAGGGAATCAGGTGTCTTTCTAAAACAGCTCGTATTTATGGTTATCACTTCTGGTCAAACTCTCTGCAAGACCACATTCCATCCCTTCTTCCCTAAACAGACTGAGGCTGTTTTCACTCTGGCTCCTGACACCAGCCACCCTCAGTCATAACCCAAAGGTGTCGCCTTCCTACCAGTGAGCAACGTCCAGCAGGAAAGGAGCCAAGAGGAAATAGAACAGGATGTCACAACTGAATTCAAAACCCCCCTGTTGCTCATCCACACAAAAGTGTCAGCCTTTAAGGCACTTGTAATCTGGAGAAGGAAATGGCAACTCACTCCAGTGTTCTTGCCTGGAGAATCCCAGGGATGGGGGAGCCTGGTGGGCTGCCGTCTATGGGGTCACACAGACTGGACACGACTGAAGCGATGCCGCAGCGGCAGCAATCTAGATTAGGGGCTTACAAAGGGCTCAGTGGTAAAGAATCTGTCTGCCAGTGCAGGAGACCCGTGTTTGATCCCTGGGTCAGGAAGATCCCCTGGAGAAGAAAACGGCAACCCGCTCCAGTATTCTTGCCTGGAGAATCCCATGGACAGAGGAGCCTGGCAGGCCAGAGTCCACGGAGTTGTAAACAGTTGGACGCTACTGGAGGGCTAAACAACAAGAGCCTAGATTAGAGAAGGATGAGGGGACACCTGGGCTGACAAGCAGAATGGACATTACAACAGGGTACTAGGGAGTGTGAATGGCACAGCTGGTAGCTGGGCATCAGGGGGCTCTCACTCCCTCTTGCCCAACGAGGAAACTCTGAGTCTCAACTCAGAAGGTCACTGGTCTCCCGGTGACCTCCCAGCCCAGGGTCACTGTGCTAGAAGTGGCTGACCCTTGACTTGAATGTCTTGAATGTGAGCAGCTTTGCTCCTGAGCTCGTGCTGTTGGTCAGTGTCCCATCCCATGCCGTTCAGGCAGGCCCAGGGATGGCTAGGGGTCACGACCCAGGTGTGCTTCATAGAAAACCAGGAGAGACAGGGAGAGCCATGTTCAGTTTTACTAAGACACGTGACTTTCTCCAACATTCCTTTTCTTTCTCTGGCATTCAGTCTATCAGTATGTGTTGGGAAGCACTGGATCTGAAGCACAGTAAATCTTTTCCTTCAAGCTTCCTTATTGCTCAGAAAACCATCTGGACGAGTCTTTTCCTTTCCTATAGAATTGACTTCCAAATTCTGCCTCTCTTGCTCCCCCTTCAGGTGGTCACATTTCTGCAGGTATTAACCTGATCCAGAGGAGTTATTGGTCCCCGGCCAAATTGGGTTTCCAAGGCCTCACCCCTGAACTAATAATTAACCAGGTACCTAAAGATACTCTCCAGGGACCAAGCCCCGTGAACCGTCTCCAACTCTTCTCTTTGAAGAGAACAAGTCACCAATTTCGTGTAGATTATCATTTAATACTCACAGTAACTCTGTGAAGTAGGCACAATTATTATCCTCATTTCACAGATGAGTAAATGAGACTTAGGAATGTCCAACACATATCCAAGGTCACGAAGTTGGGTGACATTAGAGCTGATCTCTGAATTTGTATATTTAAATATTGAGCTGCCTTCCAATACATATGTGTCTATAAAGGCATCAAAATTCATTTCAAGCTCTTTTGCTCTTCCCAGAGGCCAAGGCCACTGCTGGTGGAGGTTGGACCAGCATGTCTTGGAGCCAGGACTTCAGCTAAGCATCATGGGAAAGACCACTTACATACAGTGGGAGGGGGAAGATGAGTGAATGTGCTGAGGTTAATGGGGGCCTGATTCCTCACTCCTGGGGAAGGAAATGGAGAATAAAGAAGCCTTTGTTGTTGCATTGGAATTGGAGGTCATGTGAATTTGTGTTTGTTTTTCTGGCCTTGCTGTGAGGCTTGTGGGATCTTCCCCAACCAGAGATCAAACCTGGGTCATGGCAGTGAAAGCAGTGAGTCCTAACCATTGAACCACTAGGGAATTCCCTATGGTTTTTAATAAGCAGACAGAGATAGATAGGTACATAGATAGATAGATATAGGTAGATAGGTACATAGGTACCTATAGGGCAGATAGATACCTATGTGGAAAATTCTTCAAGGGATGGGAATACCAGACCACCTGACCTGCCTCCTGAGAAATCTGTGTGCAGGTTAAGAAGCAACAGTTAGAACTAGACATGGAACAACAGACTGGTTCCAAATAGGAAAAGGAGTATGTCAAGGCTGTATATTGTCACCCTGCTTATTTAACTTATATGCAGAGTATATCATGAGAAACACTGGGCTGGAAGAAACACAAGCTGGAATCAAGATTGCTGGGAGAAATATCAATAACCTCAGATATGCAGATGACACCACCCTTATGGCAGAAAGTGAAGAAGAACTAAAGAGGCTCTTGATGAAAGTGAAAGAGGACAATGAAAAAGTTGGCTTAAACTCAACATTCAGGAAATTAAGATCATGACATCGGTCCCATCACTTCATGGCAAATAGATGGGGAAACGGTGGAAACAGTGACAGACTTTTTTTTTGTCCAAAATCACTGTAGATGGTGATTGCTGCCATGAAATTAAAAGATCCTTGCTCCTTGAAAGAAAAGTTATGACCAACCTAGGCAGCATATTGAATCACAAAGACATTACTTTGCCAACAAAGGTCCGTCTAGTCAAAGCTATGGTTTTTCCAGTGGTCATGTATGGATGTGACAGCTGGACTATAAAGAAAGCTGAGCGCTGAAGAACTGATGCTTTTGAACTGTGGTGTTGGAGAAGACTCTTGAGATTCCCTTGGGCTGCAAGGAGATCCAACCAGTCCATCCTAAATCACTCCTTAATATTCATTGGAATGACTGATGCTAAAGCTGAAGCTCCAATACTTTGGCCACCTGATGCAAAGAACTGACTCATTTGAAAAGACCCTGATGCTGGGAAAGATTGAAGGCGGGAGGAGAAGGAGACGACAGAGGATGAGATGGTTGGATGGCATCATTGACTCAATGGACACGAGTCTAAGCAAGCTCCAGGAGATGGTGAAGGACAGGGAAGCCTAGCCTGCTGCAGTCCATGGGGTTGAAAAGAGCTGGACACGACTGAACAACTGAACAACAACAACAAAAGAGATGTGACCGCTAAGTGTAGCTCAAGATCCTTACTCAGATTTTAAGTTTAGGAAGGACATTATTAATACAACTGGTCTGTCTAGTCAAGGCTATGGTAGTAGTCATGTATGGATGTGAGAGTTGGACTGTGAAGAAGGCTGAGCACAGAAGAATTGATGCCTTTGAACTGTGGTGTTGGAGAAGATTCTTGAGAGTCCCTTGGACTGCAAGGAGATCCAACCAGGCCATTCTGAAGGAGATCAGCCCTGGGATTTCTTTGGAAGGAATGATGCTAAAGCTGAAACTCCAGTACTTTGGCCACCTCATGCAAAGAGTTGACTCATTGGAAAAGACTTTGATGTGGGAGGGATTGGGGGCAGGAGGAGAAGGGGACGACAGAGGATGAGATGGCTGGATGGCATCACTGACTCGATGGACATGAGTCTGAGTGAACTCCGGGAGTTGGTGATGGACAGGGAGGCCTGGCGTGCTGCGATTCATGGGGTCGCAAAGAGTCGGACACGACTGAGCGACTGCACTGAACTGAACTGGTGATACTGGAGTAGGGTCTGTGGATTAAAGAGTAACATGGCAGCACTTGTTGGTTATACTATGACAGGAAACTGCAGGAGAGTGCCTTGATTGTTAGTGATTATTGCACTTTGAAATGGTAAGAGATGATTTGCAAACGGCTGAAGAAAAGTATAGAAACAGTGCAGAAGCAAATAAGCAGATATGGTAGAATGTCATGGGTTTTGGAGTGTAAGTGAAGGGTATAGGGGAGTTCTTTATACTATTCTTATAAGTCTACAAGTATTTTAAGTATAGTAATTTTGGAGTCCGTTTAAGAGGTCGAAAATTCATTAAGATCTTCAAATATTTTCTAGACATTCAAGGAGTGGTATTTTCTTTTCTTTCTTTTTCAGGGGAACAGGGGTTTTCTTTAATCACACTTTGCTTATTTGCTCTTTCTTTCTTGGTTGCACTGGATCTGAGTTGCAGCAGGCAGTGTCTTCAGTCTTTAGTTGCACCGAGCGGAATCTTAGTTCCTGGACCAGGGATCAAACCCCTGCCCTCTGCAGTGGGCGTGCAGATCCCTAATCACCAAACCACCAGGTGAGACCTCTGAAAATTGCGAAGAATAATATCGACCTCCCTCAGAAGATTTCTGAGAGGTTTAAATGACTTAGTCAAATGAAGCATCAACATTAAATCTTTTACTCTCTCCTGGAGATAACATTTGTTCTACAGAATTTCTTCTTTAGCTCCGTTTGTATTACCTTCACCAACAAAGCAGTGCCAGGGATTTCCCTGGCGGTCCAGTAGTTAGGATTCTGCTGTCTCGTGGCCAATCCCTGGTCAGGCAATTAATGTCTCACAAGCGCTTGGTGTTGCCAAAAACAACACAACAAACAAATAAAATTCAAGAAAACAAACAAACAAAAACTTCCAAAACAGTGCCAACGTTGGAGCCTCCAAGGCTGTGGAAATAGCCCCCATCTATAAAATTAACACAGGATGACAATTCTACCTAGAGATTATTATGACCAAAGTCAGCTCTTCCCCACCCTTTCTGACCAAACAGAAACCTTGCTCCTCTGAGATTTTGAAATCTGGTTTTTAATGTGGGGTGTTAGATCAAGGAAGTAATTTTCAGCAGTTTCCATGCCAGGGCATTTCCGGAAAGCAGTCATTTGTCTGGCACCTGTTAAAAAATAATAATAACCGAACAAAGTTCTCTCCTCCACAGGTGACTAGACAAGGCTCTCCAACTGCCACGGGCCTTGTGTGTGGAATACACTACCAGGATCAGCAGGTAGCCTCTCAGCAGCTGCGCCCAGCAGGTCAGGTCAGCCTGCGCGGACACGGCTGGGAAGCTTAGCAGTGTCTACACGGTACGACAAGGAAAGAGGCTGCCACGACAGGAAGCAGGCTGGAGACAAGCCAAAAGCCCTCCACTGTTGTCTAGTCGCTAAGTTACGTCCGACTCTGCGACCCCGTGGACTGCAGCCCGCCAGGCTCCTCTGTCCATGGGACTCCCAGGCAAGAATACTGGAGTGGGTTGCCATTTCCCTCTCCAGGGGATGTTTTCAGACCAGGGATGGAACCCATATCTCCTGCATGGCAGGCGGATTCTTCACTGCTAAGCCACCAGAGAAGCCTAAAAACCCTCCATACACTTTGGGAAAAGATGGAGCCAGTTCCGGCTACACTGGCACCCAGGGACCCTCCAGAACAACTCTGGGTTTCTATTCTGAGGCTCCATGTCTTGTCAATAGAGACCTATCATTACGATTAATTTTATTCTCAATCCTGCCTTGTCCTTAATTTCATTTCCCCTCCTATCTTAACCTTCTCTTTTATGGCTTTGAAGCTAGAAAGTCACCCCACACCTGGCTTTTGCTGATTCACAAGATTGAAGCCTTGTGGCTTTTTAGGGCTCAAGACTGTAAAGACACCTCTGTCCATGAAATTCTCCAGGCAAGAATACTGGGGTAGGTTGCCATTCCCTTCTCCAGGGGATCTTTCCAACTTAGGAATCGAACCCCAGTCTCCTGCATTGCAGGCAGATTCTTTGCCAGCTGAGCCACCAGGGAAGCTCTGTAAAGTCATAAACAGCTGCACACAGCTCAGTATTTGCACGGAAAATTCTACTCGGGTGGCTGGTTTACCTTCCATAAAAATTGTTATGATTTTTCACCATGGCTAGAAGGAGCTTAGTTAGGATTGCAAAGATTATAGGAATTTGAAGTTCACTTCATTCCTAATAAGGATAAAACTAGAGAGACACATTATGAATCCTTGAGGTAAAAACAAATGCTTGCAAAACTCTGTCAGACTCTGCCCCTAATTTGTCAAGCTCAGTAACACAAGAAATAGTATTGGGAGCAGCAAAGTGGTGTGGATTTAAATAACTCCACCCCTGTGTTTCTAGGTGGTCAGATATAGCCAGCACAGAACAATGCACACACCTACTAACGGAGTCGGAGGCCAAGGGGCAAATCTTGTGAAACAGAAGAAACAAAAAGTAAAAGTCACACAAACACTAACTCAGGCTTCGGCAGCAGTCCTGTATCTCACAGTTCAAGAGCTGGAAGGGAAAGGTCATAGACTAGAGAGAGCAAATACGGGTTGGCTAGATAGGAAGGGACTGTAGCCATTTTATCCTTCAGAGGAGGAAGAATTGTGGTTTGCATAAAACCACAGAAAAGGGCTCAAATCTTAATACAGTATCTCAATTAAAAGGGTTACTTTATTTTTTAAATGAACCTTAACTAATTGCTTAGTCAAAGGGTTCAGGAAGAAGAAACCGGAATTGACATTTTGGCCAGACATTTTAGCAAGGTATCCTTAATTCAACGTTGGACAGTTTCATCTTTTAATCCACCCAGTCTTCAAAACAAATTCAAGTGTCTTTGGCACTTATAGTTGGATGTCTTTGAGAAAGTAGCAAAAACTCTCCGTACCTGTTTCCTCATCTATAAAATAGAGCTTGAAACAACGTCAAGATTCAAAGAAGTAATGTCCAAGAGGCACTTAGTCCTCTTCCAAGAAGACAGACCAAATGCCAACAAGCACATGAGAAGATTTTGAACATCATGGCTCCTTGTCCAGTCGGTAAGTCGTGTTTGAATCTTTGCAGCCCCATGGACTGCGGCACTGTCTTTCCCAATCTCCTGGAGTTTGTTCAAACTCATGTCCGTTGAGTGGGTGATGCTGTCTAACCATCTCATCCTCTGCCACCCACTTCTTTTGCCTTTAATCTTTCCCAGCATCAAGGTCATTTCCAATGAGTTGGCTCTTTGCATCAGGTGGCCAGAGTATTGAAGCTTCAGCAGCAGTCCTTCCAATCAATATTCAAAAGGCCAACAAGCACATGAAAAGGTGTTCAAGATCATTGCTCATTGGGGAAATGCAAATCACAAAGGCGATACCACTTCACATCTACTAGAATGGGTAAAATAAAAAGGCAATAATGAGTGTTGGTGAATATGTGAAGAAATTGGAACCCTTGTACCTTGCTGGTGGAAATGCAAAATATTTATACCTGGTTTGGAAACCAGCTTGGCAATTCCTCAAAATGTTAAACATAGAGTTACCACATGGACTAGCAAGTTTTAAATTTTTAGGGGCCCACCGTGTGGCATGCAAGATTTAGTTCCCCAACTGGGGATAGAACCTGTGCCCACTTTGGTGGAAGCATAGAGTCTTAACCAATGGACCTCCAGGGAAGTCCCTGGACCTGTAATTTTACTTATAGAATCTACCCAGGAGAAATGAAAATACGTGCCTGTACAAAGACTTGCCTAGGAATGTTCATAGCAGCATCATCCTTAACGGCCCCAAAGCAGAAACACCTCGAAAGCTTATCGACAGATGAATGAGTAAACAAAACGTGATCTACCCCCATAACAGAATAGAAGTCATCTATATAAAGAAGAGAAGTACGATTCATGCTACAACCTGGATAATCCTCAAAATCATTCCATTAATAGAAGGAGACAGACATGAAAAATCATATCTGTGGCTTGACTTAAAAATGTCCAGCAAAAGGCGAATCTATTCAGACAGAAAACAAAGGATTGTAAATGGGCATGAAGGTTCTTCTGCAGGTGATAAAAAATACTCTAAATTCAGCTAGAGTCACGGTGGTGCACTTGTACATATACTAAAAACCATTTAATTGCGTGCTTGAAACAGGTGAGTTTTAGAGTATGTAAATTATTATATTTCTGAATAACACACCTCAATTCTGTGGTGTGTAAATTGTACCTCAATAAAGCTGTAAACTCAGAGGAAGAAGGGCAGTTTGTCCAGCGCCTGACATTGAAAATGTTCATATGATGAGTTTACTTGCCTTCTTTTGTAGTGACTAAGCCTGGCTTGACTGTCAGCTTTTAGTGATTTGGACCGTAGAAGACTACCTGGTTGGCATGAAAGCAATACTGTTGCAGGAAAAACATGGGGTGCAAGAGGATGGTCACACCCCAGGTCTCAGGCGAGTCCCTAGAGAGGGCTCCCACGTGAGGGTCCCTGATTCCTCACAGGAAGGACTTCAAGAGCCAGCCAAAGTGAAAGAACACATTTATTGAGGGAGCTACACATTCCATAGATAAAGTGTGGGCCATCTCAGAAGGCAAGAGGCCCCAGGGAACAGGGTTGTTAGTTTTTATGGGCTGGGTAATTTCAT
Organism: Aepyceros melampus; assembly: GCA_006408695.1. NCBI lineage: Eukaryota > Metazoa > Chordata > Mammalia > Artiodactyla > Bovidae > Aepyceros > Aepyceros melampus. The sequence continues at coordinate 309,867 of SJXQ01010708.1, read as the reverse complement.
AGGTGAAATGCCAGGCTGGATGAATCATAAGCTGGAATCAAGATTGCAGGGAGAAATATCAATAAACTCAGGTATGCAGATGACACCACCCTAATGGCAGAAAGCAAAGAGGAACTAAAGAACCTCTTGATGAAGGTGAAAGAGGAGAGTGAAAGAGCTGGCTTAAAACTCAACACTTAAAAAACAAAAATCATGGTGTCCAGTCCCATCACTTCATGACAGATAGATGGAGAAAAAAATGGAAACAATGACAGACTTTATTTTCTTGGGCTCCAAAATCCTACAGACAGTGACTGCAGCCTGAAATTAAAAGACACTTGCTCCCTGGATGAAAAGCTATGACAAACCTAGACAGTGAATTAAAAACCAGACACCACTTTGCCAACAAATGTCCATATAGTCAAAACTATGGTTTTTCCAGTAGTCATGTACAGATGTGAGAGTTGGACCATAAAGAAGGCTGAGTGCTAAAGAATTGATGCCTTCGAACTGTGGTGCTGGAGAAGAGTCTTGAGAGTTTCTTGTACAGAAAAGATATCAAATCAGTCAATCTTAAAGGAAATCAATTCTGAATATTCATTGGAAGGATTGATGCTGAAGTCGAAGCTCTAATACTGTTGGCCTGATGAGAAGAGCTGACTCACTGGAAAAGACTCTGATGCTGGGAAAGATTGAAGGCAGGGGGAGAAAGGGATGACAGAGGATGAGATGGTTGGATGGCATCACTGACTCAATGGATATGAATTTGAGAAAGCTCTGGGAGTTGGTGACAGACAGGGAAGCCTGGTGTGCTGCCGTCTATAGGGTCTCAGAGTTGGACAGGACTTAGCAACTGAAAACACCAACAAATTTGGGGAAGGGGCAGAGATTTCCAGGAATTGGTCACAATAAACTGTGGAAACTTCTGAAAGAGATGGGAATACCAGACCACCTGACGTGCCTCTTGAGAAACCTGATGCAGGTCAGGAAGCAACAGTTAGAACTGGACATGGAACAACAGACTGGTTCCAAATAGGAAAAGGAGTATGTCAAGGCTGTATATTGTCACCCTGCTTATTTAACTTATATGCAGAGAACATCATGAGATGTACTGGGCTGGAGGAAGCTCAAGCTGGAATCAAGATTGCCAGGAGAAATATCAATAACCTCAGATATGCAGATGACACCACCTTTATGGCAGAAAGTGAAGAAGAACTAAAGAGGCTCTTGATGAAAGTGAAAGAGGAGAGTGAAAAAGTTGGCTTAAAGCTCAACATTCAGAAAGCTAAGATCATGGCATCCAGTCCCACCACTTCATGGCAATAGATGGGGAAACAGTGGAAATAGTGGCTGACTTTATTTTGGAGGGCTCCAAAATCACTGCAGATGGTGATTGTAGCCATGAAATTAAAAGATGCTTACTCCTTGGAAGGAAAGTTATGACCAACCTAGGCAGCATATTAAAAAGCAGAGACATAACTTTGTCAGCAAAGGTCCATCTAGTCAAGGCTATGGTTTTTCCAGCGGTCATGTATGGATGTGAGAGTTGGACTATAAGGAAAGCTGAGCACCGAAGAATTGATGCTTTGGAACTGTGGTGCTGGAGAAGACTCTTGGGAGTCCCTTGGACTGCAAGGAGATCCAACCAGTCCATCCTAAAGGAGATCAGCCCTGGGTGTTCATTGGAAGGACTGATGTTGAAGCTGAAACTTCAATACTTTGGCCACCTGATGCGAAGAGCTGACTCATTGAAAAAGACCCTGATGCTGGGAAAGATTGAAGGCAGGAGAAGGGGACGACAGAGGATGAGATGGCTGGATGGCATCACCAACTCGATGGACATGGCCTTGGGTGGACTCTGGGAGTTGGTGATGGACAGGGATGCCTAGTGTGCTGTGGTTCATGGGGTCGCAAAGAGTCAGACACAGCTGAGCAACTGCACTGAACTGAACACTTGTATGGTTGACCTTGGAACTATCATGGTGCCTGTAGGTGTGTCAGTTAGATAATGTATTACAAGGAAGCTCAAGGTCCAGTGGAAATCAAATCTTCCACCTTCTTGGGCCTAACCAAGTTGAGGCTCTAGCCTGTTTATGTTCTGTTCTCAACAGCTCTGTCATTCTTTTAGAGGTTGTGCCCTGCCCCTGTCCTGCCTGTTTTAATGCCACATTTATTTTATAGTAGCAACATAGGTGAATCATATTCAGTTTGACACTCAGCAGTGTGTGGTCGAGGCTCATAAAGACAGAAATGTCACTCTAACCCTCCAGGACTCTGCATTGTATCTCCACAGATACTGGAACAACAATAAACCCTTAAGAAGATAAGGATACCAGCAGGAGAAAAGTCCAGAGGACAAACTCTACCCGAGGGTGGTGGGTGCTCAGTACACAGAGCTCAGTATAGCTCTCAAAGATAATCAGAATTTCTTCAGGCAAAGAAAGGCCTCAGGGGAAAAGCTGACCGAGAGGAAAGAGGTCGGCTTGGGGCTTAGCAACTCTACAAGGAATTCAAGTGGTAGCAAAGTAAAGCACTTAACTACATTTTCTGGATAGTTTTAATCAGAGCCTCTCAGGGTCGGTACAACTGGCAAATTCCCCTAATGGTTGATTTCGATTTTCTAAGACCTGAACTAAAACAGCTTCCACCACTGCCATGATACACAGGCTGATGCAAGGCGAGCTCAGTTTCAGGGAACTGCTGACTCCCACAGACCTACTGCAGTCAAGTTTTCTGGTGGACTTGGCCTAGGTGGCAAGGATGTCTGCCCTTTGGAAAAGGAGGTGGAGCTGGGGGCAGGACGTAAAAACTGAATTAGACTGAAAATAGTAGACTGAACTTTCTGCAAAATGAAAGGAGAATTTCCATCACTTGGAGAGAAGACGACATTTAAGAGAAGGAGAAGACTACACTATCGTCTCCCATTCGATGGCTCCTCACTCAACATTCTGCTGGAGCCCAACAGGAGGAGGAAGTTAGGCCAGAAGTCCAAGGGCTGGTGTGAGTCATCC
>SJXQ01010708.1:281600-306642 GCA_006408695.1 Aepyceros melampus | reverse complement strand
GTGGGGGGGCCGCTTCTGTGGGAGAGGAGGGGAGCAGAGAGACTTCCCTGAGGAAGTAAGTGACCTTTCAACGCGGCTATTTCAACTAGATCGGGGGAACATTCCAGAATGAGCGACAAAAGAGCATTTCAGAACGCAGGGGCAGTGTGAGCAAGGGCCTGGAGACTGTCTGTCTTCTGACGGAGCTAGGGTGACAGAAACTTGGCAGAGTCAGAGGCCCTGGACTCGGCTCAGAATGCCACTTCCTAATAAGAGGAAAGAGAAAGCAGCCACTTCAGACCCCCTGCACGTGACCCTGCTAAGAAAAGCAACAGCTGAGCGGTGACCTCTGTGGGCTGCATGTCTGATTTCTAGTAAAAAAAAAAATCCCTCTATCTTCAAAAATACTTTTTTTTGGTCTCACGTAGAAGTTTTAGAATTAGTTCCACCAACACCTCAAAAAGCGGCATCTAAGAAGTTCCTTTTTTGTTCTCCCTCTCTTGGAAGTGTTAGAAGCTCCTACAACATCCCGGGTACAAGTCGTGTGCTATCTAACCCTTCCTACAGTCTGACAAGGAGATGTTTTGATGACAAATCAGAGAAATTAGACATTTTGCCCCAAATGACACAGATTATAGGTGGCAAAGCCAGGACTATCTGCTTTTAAATCCCGCCAACAAATTGGGAGCCACCACTGACTCTACAGGCTTCCCAGGGAGCTCAGTTGGTAAAGAATCTGCCTGCAATGCACGAGACCCTGGTTCGGTTCCTGGGTTGGGAAGATCCCCTGGAGAAGGGATAGGCTACCGACTCCAGTATTCTTGGGCTTCTTTTGTGGCTCAGCTGGTAAAGAATCTGCCTGCAATGTGGGAGACCTGGGTTCAGTCCCTGGGTTGGGAAGATCCCCTGGAGAAGGGAAAGGCTACCCACTCCAGTATAGCAGAGTTAATTATGTTAAGTATGACATACGCCGAAATCCCTATTTATCACGTAACTGGAAGTTTGTACCTTTTGACTGCCTTCAGCCCATGTCCCCTCCCTCTGTAACCATACATTGGATCTCTTTTCCTTTGAGTTTGTTTTTGATGTTTTCTTGACCTGTGCTAGTTCCTGTTATACAACACAGTGATTTGCTATTAATACGTCTACACATTTCAGAATAATCTCCACAATGGGCTATTAGCATCTGTCACCACCCAAAGACATTACAATATTATTGTCTCTGTTCCCCACCCTGTACCTTTGTACCTTTCCTACCTGTGACTCATTTATCTTGCAACTGGAAGTTTGTACCCCTTTTTTCTCTTTTAAAAAATTTATTTATATTTTTCGGCTATGCCAGGTCTTAGTATCGCCATGAAAACTCTTACTTGTGGCACATGGGATCTAGTCCCCTGGCCAGGGGTCTAACCTGGGCCTCTAGCATTGAGAGCGTGGAATCTTAGCCACTGGACCACACAGGAAGTCCCAGTTTGTACCTTTTAGTATCCTTCACCTATTTCTACCTCCAGCCCCCTTCCCTCTGCCAACCATTTGTTTGTTCTTTGTATCGACGACTCCATTTCTGTTTTTTTGTTTTGTTTTTTAGATTCCACATATAAGTGAAATCCTCTGGTATTTTTCTTTCTCTGCCTGACTCTTTTCATTCAGCGTAATACTCTCTAGGTCTACCCATGTTACTGCAAATGACAAGATTTCATTCTTCTTTATTGCTGAGTAATATTTCTCTCTCTGTGTGTGTGTGTGTGTGTGTGTGTGTGTGTGCGTGTGTAAACCACACCTTTTTTATCCATTCATCTACTGCTGGGCACTTAGGTTGGTTCCATATCTTGGCTATAATAAATAATACAGGAATGAAGATAGGGGTATATATTAATACATGTTTTTGAGTTAGTATTTTTGTTTTCTTTGGATAAATACCCAGTGGTGGGATTGCTGGATTATATGGTAGTTCTATTTTTGATTTTTTTTTCTTTTGAGGAAAGACGGTATTTCCTTGAAAAACAACTTGCGTGTATCCCAACTTGCTGATTTCTTTTCCTATGACAAAAGTCTATATTTCAACGATAACGAAAACAGAGATTGTTCAAGCTATTAATAAAACTTATCCCCCAACTGTCCTTCCCCAGCAAGTCTGCCCATACACCCAGTGATCCTGGAAGCTCTGTGAGCATAATGTGTTTGAGAAGCATAAATTCCCTCTGGATATAGCAAGATTCCAGCCAAATCCCTGGGGCAGGGGGTGGCGCGAAACTGTGAGTTCCCAGAACCAGCTTTATTTAGATTGATTCTTCCTGCTTCTCTCAAGGTTTCAGCACTTGGCACCTCAGCACAGCATCTGTACATATAAAAAGACTAAAGTAGCTAGCCAGCCTCCAATAAAGATGGAGTCAGGCCAGTGTGGACTTTACAGCAGAAACTCAACAAGCCTCCACTTTCAAGGGCACAGGGGCACATACATGGGAGAAAATACCAGCAGGGCGGGTCCATCGGCTGGTTCTCCAAGGGAAAAATGAAAAGCAAATAGAATCTGTCTTCCAACCCACAATCTCTAATTTTCTTCTTTTCTCTATACCTTCCCCTTTTGATTTCTTGTTGTTCATTTTCCTCCCATCTCCAATGAAACCTGCTCTCAGCTTTTTCTTTTTCTCTGAGATTTTTTTTCAGAATGAGAAAAGACTCTTTTTTCATTCATTCATTCATTCATTAATATGAATTTGAAATAAGCTCCCACTGAATCAAATGAGAAATATTCCTTTGTTGCAAGTGAGGCTGAAACCATTGGTCAGTTTCAAAATCTTTAAATCCCAAGAGCATGTGATGAATGAAACAAACCCACCGAAAGTTCCTACTCAGGGCAGAACCATGTCGACGGGAGGAGCACATGACCTATAGCTTGGAAGCAAACAGTAGGTGGTGAACTGGCACCTCTGGCCCATAAAAGGATCTCTGTCCTAACTGGATGGCCGAGGCTGACAGGGAACTGAAAGGCTGCCACCTTGGTGTGACCTGGGTTAGGGAATGGAAGGGGCAGGACAGAGTTGGGAGAGAAGTAGGGTAAAGACAGAGTAAGATCAGGAACCCTCATTCAGTGACGTCCATCAGACAGCATCTTTTAAGGCACCTGTGAATGCTCTTTCTGGAATACTTCCATCCTCGTGGGCCCCTTCGCCTGAGCGGGCCATGCAGGAAACCTCACTTCTGAGGGGTTTCCGGAGGACTGGCCGCTGCTGAATGGTCTTACTGCGTATTAGGACCATGGCTTGCCTTGTGTTTGAAACCACACGACCCTGCCCCGCTGGCCCCACCCGACCTGAATGGTTGGGGGCCTCAGTGAAAGGCAGCGCCTCCTCAGAGGGGCTGCCTGCTGCCCAGGAAGTGGCTCGGATGCGAACAGAGATGCTCATTGTACGGTGACTTCAGGACCCACACAGCGAGACTCTCTGAGAAGAAACATCTGAAGGAGACAGAGAGGAATTGCCATCGACAGAGCGGCCCAGAATCTGGCTGGAAACACAAGGGGAAGACCCCCTGAAAGTAGAACCCGCCGGGCTCATGAGCAAGAAGAAGCCCTGAAGCAGAGGTAAGACTCTTAGGTAAGGACAGAGAACCAGAGGATGAAGATGCTCATGCTTCTCCGAGTCGCTAGGATGGCCCCACTGCTGTCTGACTGTTCTTCCTCGAGTGGGGAGGACACCTGGCTGCCTGCTCTGTGCATCCCAGGAGCCACCAGCCATGGGCACCTTTGGTCTTTGAGCTATATTGGGTTCAATAAAATACATGATTCAAAGTCACTTGACCTACTCATTTTTGTTTCTCTGATGCAGCCGCGAAAGATGGAAAGTTCCCTATGTGGCTTATACTGCAGTTCTTTCAGATGGTGTTCAACATCCCCATGAGGCCATTTCATCCAGATCTTTTTTCCTGTCCTATTGCTTCTTCTTCTTTTTTTTTATTTTAACTTTTTGGCCACACCACTTGGCATGTGGGATCTTAGTTCCCCAACCAGGGATTGAATCTGTGCCCACGCCCGCCATGGAAGCTCAAATTCTTAACCACGGACCACCAAGTCCCTGTCCTATTACTTGAGAATCCTAACAAGCCCACCACACTGCAGTCAATTAGAACAATCTTAAAATGTCCAAAACAAATAGCCAACAAACTGATAATCAGCAAAGAAGGACCCTTGAAACAGAAATGATCCAGATGTTCCCATAGCAAGAGGAACCATTAAACAAGACAGCCACTTAAGTTTCTAGTTCCCTCACCTCCTCACGACCAAGCTCTACTCTCAGGCCTGCCTCAGGTCTTGTAAGAGCTGGCTGGCCCAGTGAAAGCCTCTAACAAGGATCCTCCGGACACGTAACACAGAAGCAATTCTAAAGGCTCCTTCCTTGAAACGTTTTGAAAGGCGTGGAGCTGTCCATTTGTTTTCCATTTTCTTGCTGACCTGTAACTGCCCGTCTTTACCAGAGATGTAACAATCTAGTTCCAATAGATAAATCATGTTGAGGACGCAGCATTTCTGTTCAATAAACTGATTAGAATCATTAGTTAGACTATGGGATCCAGAGTGAAAGAGACTCACAGGCCATCTGTCTGTCACTTGATAAATGAGTTTCCTTGACACCATTTCTCCAGCCTCGGCTTCCAAACATCCCTTGGGTTTGTTCACTATTCTAATCCCAGATCCATGGAAACGGTCTACATCGTATTTGGTCCAAGCAACACATAAAAGAGAAGTGGGGCTTTTACTTCCCTTATTCTGGGTACTACAACTCCACATGAACAGCTAAATGGTCGTGACTGCTCCAGTTCAGTTTCTTTGTAAAGTTTTATTATTTTTGGCCACATCGTGACTTAGTTGGGTCTTAGCTGTGGCTCACAGGCTTAGTGGCCCCAAGGCATGTGGGATCTTAGTTCTCCGACCAGGAATTGAACCAGATCTGCATTGGGAGGTGGATTCTTAACCACTGGATCACCAAGGAAGTTCCTTCACTTCACTTTCTTGAGCCCTGATTTCTTTTTTGGCCGTGATCTCTGCCAAAAGAGGTCACTTAATTTTTTTCTTAATTAAAACAAATGTATTCAAATATAGTTGATTTACAGTGTTGGGCTAGTTTCAAGTATAAGCAAAGTGATACACATATATCTATAGGGTTGCAAGGACAGACACAACTGAAGCAACTGACCAGGCATGCACATATATGTATGCAGCCCTATGGACTGTAGGCCGCCAGGCTCCTCTGTCCATGGGACTCTCCAGCCAAGAATACTGGAGTGAATTGCCCAGCCCTCCTCCAGGGGATCTTCCCAACCCAGGAACTGAACTTGTGTCTCCTGTACTACCGGCAGATTCTTTACTGCTAAGCCACCGGGAAAGCTTTTTCAGATCATTTTCCAATATAAGTTATTGCAAGACATTGCCCTGTGCTATACACTAGGTCCTTGTCTTGATTTCTTTTATCACTACATTACTCATTCCCGCTCTGGGAAAACCATCAATTTAAAAAGCATTCTAAGTCTAGCAAGCCTTATGTACTAACATCAAAAATAAGCATCCACAGTGGTTCACAGCCTTGACTCTTCCTGGGAATTTCCTGGAGGCTGAACAAATACTGAAGTTCACATCCACCCAGGAAATCAGGAAATGTATTTTTACAAGCTCCAGGAGACTTTAATATGTATCTAGGGCTGAACCACTAATCTCAAGAAGCCATGACCCTAATCCTTATGTTGATTCAAGTTAGTTTTCCTTTGAACTAGGAATCTGAATTTTTATTTCCAACTGAACTAGCAGAACTGGAATTAGTTCACTGTTAACAACTGGAGATTATTTAAGGCATTTGGAATTTGGACCAAGGAAAGGTGAAGCTGATTTAGGAACAACCGAACAACTAATTTGGGAAATCACCTTAAAAGAACATCAGGGTTAGGTGACCTGGTACAATTGGTGCGTTTGCCTGCTAGCTGGGTAATTTGAACACATCATGCAACCACGCTGAAGCTTCTTTGTCTATAAAATAAAGACATTGGTCTAAGAATCTTAGTGGTAAGGAATCCGCCTGCCAAAGCAGCAGATGCAGGGGACGTGGGTTTGGTCCTTGGGTAGGGAAGATCCCTTGGAGAAGGAAATGGCAACCCACTGCCTGGAAATCCCATGTACAGAGGAGCCTGGGGGCTACAGTCCATGGGGGGTTGCAGAAGAGTCAGACACTAGTCACTGAACAACAACAACGCAAAATGAAGATGAATTACACCACTCACTCTGTGAGCAGAGCTGCTATAAAGAGATTCTGATGAACATTTGAAACTGTCAATGTGTGCTAAGTCACTTCAGGCGAGTCTTAGCATCCCTATGGACTGTAACCCACCAGGATCCTCTGTCCACAGGAGTCTCCAGGCAGGAATCCTGGAGTGGCTTGCCAAGCCCTCCTCCGGGGGATCTTCCTGACCCAGGGATCGAACTCACATGAAGAAAGATCTTTACGAAGGTGTTAATTTTTAAAAACTTATTTTTTAGTGGTTTATTCAGTATTGGCCATGAGATGTTTATTCACAACAAAAGTTAAGAGATATACATACCAGGAATCCTGTTGAGTGTGACCCAGAAATGTTCGTCAGGACTGTACGTGTCCTTGGACCAGGACATTAAGTCAAGCGCCAGCGGGTCGTGAAGGACGAAGTTTGCGAATTCCCTTGTGAGGGCCACATAGGCAGTGCCAAAGTAAACAGTCATGTTGTGAGGAGGCAGTGTTTTCAATTTTGTGGTTTTAATCACGTAGGAATTTTTTTGCTTTAATAGCTCGTAGTGGACATACTTAGTCCGCCCAATTGCGTGAGCTGGGGGCAGCACCCCGGGGGTGATGTTTTTCCCTTTAAATCCCTTCAGATACCGAATGATCTCCCTGTTGGTTTTCAGGGGGAAATCTTGCCCACAGGTGTTGAGGATGTATTTCCAGGGAACCTCTGAGGCCACAAGATCTTTGATGCAGTTCAGGTCAGCCTGGAGCCTGGAAATCCCACCATAGACCACGGGTTCCATCTTGGAAGCCAGAAAAGCATTTGGGAAGCAGCTCAGTAACTGCTTCACTGCGGCTTTAAATGTATCTGTCGCCTTTTCGTCCACGTGAACACAGTAGACATTTTGGGGCATGTAAATAGCCCTGAAGAGTTCTCAAAAGTGCCGAAGTCTTTGTGGATGGTCATGACATAAGCCAAGGGGAAGCCAGCCTCTTCTTCAGAGAGTGTCTCTGTTATGTAATGACTCCGAGCCATGTACTCATGACAGGTGGTTTCACCGAAGGTGCTCTTCAATGCATTCTTTTTAGGGCAAAAACTCTTCCCCTTAAAAATCTGGTGACAGACTTTAGATAAGAGTGAAGCATTGGATGTGGAAACTTCCAGGAAATTTTTATTCTTCCCTAACTCGTTGTTGCAAACAAACACAAAAATCAGGGTCGCAACCAGAGACACACAAAAGAGACAACGCTTCCAAAAGCCCATCATTCAAACCCAGGAAACAGTAGAACGTCTCTTGGGACATCTGGTCAGAGGGTAGACAGACTTAACTTACATTTTCCCCGAAATCCATAACCATCCTCCAGGTGGATGCAGCTCTGACCGGCCGCTCCGTGACCTTCCAGCTGATGCTGCTTGTCCCTTTTCTGTCTTCCTTTCCTCTTCATTCCCCACGGTGCTGCTTTTCCACCTTTCTCCAACACGTTTCTGAAGGAACTCTTAGGGATTTGCTTTGCTCTGTCTCCTCCCCTGTCTCATCTTGCAACCTGTTTATACACACACAAAAAAACAAGTTGCCACAGGGAGGTTCTGACTCCAGTGTGTCCACCCTTCCCTACAGGAAAATCAGTGAGGGGTGAAGGGACCTTTCTGCAAGTCACCGCCCTCAGACTTTAACCCCGGCCTCTTCCCTCAGCCAGAAGGTTGGCAATTGTGTCAGCTCCCCAACTTCCTGTTAATCATTGCATTCAGCTGACTGAGTCTGTTTGCTTAAACAGGACTGCCAAGTTACAAGCATCGGTCCCGAGCATGTGAACACTGCCTGGAGAGGTGTTCTGTCAATAAATATTTAGTACTTAAAAAGTAATCACCTCACCTTGTCTTTTTCCACACACGCCCCCCTCTCCATATTGGCTGGCTATGCCATCGAGCATGGCGTATGACTGGCTGTTGAGCCATTCTTTCCAGCACTTAATTTTCTCTGCTATGAGGTAAGGTCTTTAAAAAGGCACATTAGCAAGCGAACCTCACCACCTGACTTCCTACACTAAGATGAATAAAAGCTAATAAAAAAAAAAAAAACCCTCCCTTTTCTCTTCTCCGCCATCCTGTGTGCGGTTGAGTTCTTTTCTCGCCATGTCTTCTCACAAGACTTTCAGGATCAAGCGATTCCTGGCCAAGAAACAAAAGCAGAATTGTCCCATTCCTCAATGGATTCGAATGAAAACTGGCAATAAAATCAGGTACAACTCCAAGAGAAGACATTGGAGAAGAACCAAGCTGGGTCTATAAGAAGCAAGCTGGGTCTATAAAAAGTGGTCTTAACATGTGTGGCACACGTTAAGACCACTTTTTTAAGCAGCCAAATCACAGTGAGAACATCACTACTGTAATGCTTGGCTCCTGATTTTTTTTAATTTCCTAACTGTCAGTCTGAGACTCAGTAATAAATATGAAACGTTGGAGAAAAAAACAAAAACCCCGAAACAGGGACTTCTCAGTGGTCCAGTGTTTAAGAATCCGCCACGCAATGTGGGGGACATAGGTTCTATGCCTGGTTTCCAGTGTTGCACCTAAGCCCCAGTGCAGGCAATGAATAAATATTTAAAAAAAAATACATTTACATGAAAAAAAAAAACAAACCCCTAAAAGCCTAGCAGCCCATTATAACCCCCAAATTGCATAGGGCCTAAAGCTGGAGTTAGTGAATATCAAGTTTATCTCATTTAAGCCCAGGTTCCCGCGTGGCTCAGTGGTAAAGAATTTGCCTGCCAGTGCAGGAGACACAGGAGACATGGATTTGATCCCTTGGTTGGGAAGACCCTCTGAAGGAGGAAATGGTAACCTGCTCCATATTCTTGCCTGGAGAATCCCATGGACAGAGGAGTCACAAAAGAGTCAGACACGACTTAGTGACTAAACAGCAGAACTGAAGGAGAGAAGTTCTTAAATTCCATGTATGAATAAACCTTTCCAAAGGAGTTCCCTTACTGTAAAACATGAGAATAATTTTATCACCTCTTTAAGTCAGTCGTGGGAATACAATGAGAAAAACGTATCAAGCGTTCACTGCCCCCCCATCCATGAGTGGGGCTGAGACTGGAGACAGCTGGACCCCAGGCTGGGCAGTGGGAGCTTGTCTCCAGTTGGTGCTTCATGGCAGAGATAAAGGCAGGAGCAGAGAGGAACTGAAATCTGCTTGAGAGAGAAGATGATGACCACAGTCTTCATCCTGGAGATCAAGGAGATCTCCCTGACTGCACATGTGCAGAAAGGCTCCTCAGGGGTCAAAAATGGAGGCACCTATGTCTAATTATGCTTTCGGAATGAGTCGAATAGTTTGTATAAGGTTTTCTCCTCATGCATGCAGATGATGACGTGAACTCCCCCTTTGCTTGTTTTGGCTGTCTCCTCATTCTTGGCACAGTTCCATTTCTCCGGAGACTTCCTGCATAAAAGCATCTCTAATTATTTGCCTGTTCTACCCTGAATGACAGCTCCCCGAGTTTGCTATGATTGTTGTTGTTATTTTAATATTGTTTATTTATTTGGCCGCCAGGTCTTCGTTGCATCATGTGGGATCTTCTGTAAGCCCAAGCAGCACTTGGGCTTACCTAACTGCTCTGTGGCAAGTGGGATCTTAGATCCCTGGCCAGGGATTGAACCTGTGTCCCCTGCATTGCAAGATGGATTCTTAGCCCCTGGACCACCAGTCCTTGAAGTCCCTACAACTCCCTGAGTTTAAAGTTACAAGGTGAAGAACGTTTGCAAGTTGGCACTTGGCTGCAGTGGAATCCTAACCCTAAATCCTTAAAATCAGAAGGATTTTGAAAATGCTAGACATTATTGGCACCCCACTCCAGCACTCTTGCCTGGAAAATCCTATGGATGGAGGAGCCTGGTAGGCTGTGGTCCATGAGGTTGAGAAGAGTTGGACACAACTGAGTGACTTCACTTTCACTTTTCACTTTCATGCATTGGAGAAGGAAATGGTAACCCACTCCAGTGTTCTTGCCTGGAGAATCCCAGGGACGGGGGAGCCTGGTGGGCTGCCATCTATGGGGTCACACAGAGTCGGACACGACTGAAGTGACTTAGCAGCAGCAGCAGCAGACATTATTAGTGGTGATCTTTTTTTTTTTTTTTTTTGCACTTTTTTTTTGCACTACCTCAGTGCTCTCTGATGTTTACTCTCCTAGTGGTCACTTGGGAGATGCTGGTTTTCCTGAGGCCCTTTTGCACGACACCACTCACTATTCTTCTGAATTCTGGGCAGGATGCTCTTGCCATTTGTACAAGATCGTAGAAGGGATGGTAATAAGTGATGAAAAAGAACGGTGATCCTTTTCCTCAGTTTGAACATTAGGTCAAAAACTGTTTTTTGATTAATTAATTGTTGGCTGTACTGGGTCTTCGCTGCTGTGCACAGGCCTTCTCTACTTGTGGCGAGCAGGGGCTACGTTTCGTTGCAGGGCGCAGGCTTCTCATCCCCGACTTCTCTTGTTGCAGAGCACAGCTTAGGTGGGTGGGCTTCGGTAGTTGCACGGCTTGGGTCAATAGTTGTGGCGCCTGCGTTTAGTCGCCTCAGCACGTGGAATCTTCCCAGACCGAGGATTGAACCCATGTCCCCCACTTGGGCAGGCAGACTCTCAACCACTGGACCACCAGGCAAGTCCCAGGTCAAAACTGATACCCCAAATTCTAAGTTGGAGGCACCGACTGAGTAGGTTAGAATTCTGGGGAAGTCGTCCGCCAGGGCAGACTTGTGGCTTGGCTACTCAATAAATGGTTGGGTGTATGATGAAGTCCTAGAATTCAACCCATACTTGCTTGTTTCTACACAGCGTTCACTCTTACAAATTCCCACTCCAGCCATAAACTCATTTTCATCCTAGGATAACTGCACTGAGAGTTTAATCTCCACAGCTGACTGTGGAAAGGGGGCAGAGAGAGGGGCCCCATTTGCACAACAGCGGTTACTCCACGCACTGGTACCCAAAGCACTTTTCACGTATTCATTTCATTCTGACAGCACCTCTGTGCCCAAGTGAGAAACCAGGGATGCCAAGTGGAAACTTTGTCCAAGCCCACAGAGAGCTCAGAGAAAGAGCAGCCTGGGTTAAACTGGCTTTATATGCACTTCGCATCTTGTCTTTTTTTTCCAGCTCCATCTCCAGCCAGACTCCGTCTTCTTTCTCTTTTCTCTCCTTCCTCTTTCTCTGTCTATACATTTACTATACTAAACTCTGTACTCTCCTTTACCTTCATCTTTGTGGGGTTTGGGTTTTTTTATTAGCCACAGGAAATAGTCTGAAGCACCAAGGACTTAAAATAGCCCCATGTGCGGTTGAGAAAGAGTGTTGAGAAACAGCCCGGATCATGTGAAGGAAGGTCTCTAGTTGAGTCAAAGCCACTCTTGACAGCCCGGGGCGTCTGAGAAAGTCATTTGATCACACACCTCCCTGCTTCCTCCGGAGTAAATTTGAGAAAACAACTCCTACTCTCACTCAGGGACCTCCAAGGTTGGCTTCCTCCCAGCAGATCACCCATGCCTCTGAGTCTGGGTTTTTTCCGACATCAACGTCCGAGTGCAGCTGGAAGATTCCAGAAGTAACATACAGAAAGCATCCAGCCGGAGAGTGGCCAGAGATGTCAGAGTGAATTTCAGACTTTCAGAGAAAGCCACTGGGAAGAAAAGAATGAGGGAAGGAGGTGGGGAAGGTTGAAGTTTTTTGACATAAAATCCCTGGAAATAGAATAGCAGGAAAATGAGAGAAAAAGCTGGTTCTTTTCTTTTCCTCTTTGGCCGCCCCAGGCAGCAGGCAGGATCTTCCCTGGCCAGGGATGGAACCCACATCCCCTGCAATGGAAGCTCGGGGTCTTAACCACTGGGCCACCAGAGAAGCCCAAAGCTGGTTCTTGTCAAAACAGCCCATTAAATATCATTGGTATAATGCAAAGCTGAGGCCAAGAGCTGACAGATGAAGAGCAGCTCAGGGTTGCGTGCTAAGCTGCTCAGTTGTGTCCAACTCTTTGTAGCCCTATGAGCCCACTGTAGCCTGCCAGGCTCCTCTGTCCATGGGATTTCCGAGCAAGAATACTGGGGGGGGGCTGCCATTTCCTTCTCCGGGGCATCTTCCCCACCCAGGGATCGAACCCACATCTCTCACATCTCCTGCATTGGCAGGCCAGTTCTTTACCACTAGCGCCACCTGGGAAGTGTCTTGTAATAACTTACGATGGAAAAGAATTTGAAAAAGAATATATATAAGTGAATCACTTTGCCATATACTAGAAACTAAAAGAACGTGTAAATCAACTATACTTCAGTTTTTAAAAAAGAGGTGATGTTTCCAGAAAACCTCTTCCCTCAGCAGTTTTCTAACAAATTGACCCCTTTCTATCTCTATTCCCAGGAGGATAAAGTTGTCTGGGAGCATCCTAATGTGAATCCTCTCCTTCTCTTATGATGGAGGCCGTTATTGGAGTTTACATTGGTATTTAAACGCAGAATAACAGAAGCTGGAATGTGGAAGCATAACGTTCTGTTTGCCTCAGTCCAGTCCCAAAGGCCCGTCCTTCAGAGTCGCAAAGACTGAGACTTAAAAATAAGCTGGAGTCTTGGAGTCTCAAGTTACTGTTATCCAACACCAGCTTACCCTCCCCTACAGAGTCTTGGAAGCTTTGAATCTAACGCTTCCAACTTTGGAAATGTTGTAAGATGTCGCCGTGGGGGAGATAACTGTCCTTGATATAACTGCATCTCCCACTAGGACACTCAAAATAGGGCCCATGCCAATGCAGGAGACTTGGGTCCCATCCCTGAGTCAGGAAGATCCCGTGGAGAAGGAAATGGCAACCCGCTCCAGTATTCTTGCCTGGGAAATCCCTCGGACAGGGAAGCCTGGCAGGCTACAGTCCATGGGGTTACAAAGAGTCAGACATGACTGAGCAACTAAACCACAACTTTCCTGAGACTACCGTCCAATTTACCCATGCAGAAGTTTACTTTTCCTAGAGAAAGAACTTTCAAATTTTCTTCACAGATTTTTTTTAATATTTATTTCAAATTTTATTTTATGTATTTGGTTTCATTAGGTCTTAGCTGCGGCATGTGGGATCTAGTTCCCAGATCAGGGTTCGCACCCAGACCCCTAAAACTCCAGGAAGTGTGAGGTCTTAACCACTAGAGCACCAGGGAGTCCTCTTTCCAGATTCTTTGTGCTTAAAGTTCACCCTCAAATTTAGTCCCAGGCGGGAAAGCCTATAGCCCCAGATCTGGAGTGACCTTTAAAAGAATTGGGTCTGAATTCATTCCAGAGGCAGAAATGCTGACACCTGACAAAGCTGTTATGTGAAAAGGTGTGACTTAGTTTTGACACTTCCCAGCATTAATTGCTATAGCATTTTCCGTAGTGAAAAAACTGGAAACACACGCTCAACAACTGAGGAATTGTTAAGCAAATTCTAGTACATCCATACTATGAAAAAGAATGCAATTACCCAATATTTATGCACGGCAATTATTTCTCAATTTGTGCAATGCATAACTTTTGCTTTATAAAATTTTCTTAGTTTTTAATACCGACTTTTCTTTATTTCTCGGGTTTTCTACAATAAGATTGTATTTTATAATAAGAAAAAATTTTTTAATTATTATTTTATTCATTTGGCTGCATTGGGTCTTAGTCGCAGCATACTGGCTCAGCAGTTGCGGGGCGTGCTCTTATCGCCCCTTGGCATGTGGGATCTGAGTTCCCCAATCAGGAATTGAACCTGCATCCCCTGTTTTGGAAAGAAGATTCTCAACCACTGGACCACCAAGGAAGTCCCAAGAAAAAAATTATTTTAATATTCTGCTCATCAATAACTAGTACAGGGTTTTCAGATTCTATAGAAAGGGTGAGTTCTTGATTCCTGCAAGCCTAGAGCACAGAGCTGACAGAGGATGGCAGGTTTCCATTCACCAAAGTGAGGCTGCCATGAGGCCAGGCCTAAGCGTAGTCTATGGTTCACCTGTCTGACAGTCCGGAATTCTGGAAAGTTCTGGTCAATTAAAAAAAATTGATTTGGAAAGGCTGAATTATTCCACATTGTTCTCATAGAAATTTTGTTGACATTTTTCAGACCTCAGACTTTTCCAACTTGAGTGATTCAAATTCACGTTAAATGAAACCATAATGAATAACCCACATCACAAATAACTGGAAAAATCCACCTGCAATGAAGGAGACCCTGGTTCGATTCTTGCATAGGGAAGATCTGCTGGAGAGGGATAGGCTACCCACTCCAGTATTCTTGGGCTTCTCTTGTGGCTCAGCTGGTAAAGAATCTGCCTGCGATGTGGGAGACCTGGGTTTGATCCCTGGGTTGGGAAGATCCCCTGGAGTAGGGAAAGGCTACCCACTCCAGTATTCTGGCCTGGAGAACTCCATGGACTGTTCAGCCCACGGGGTTGCAAAGAGTCGGACGTGATTGAGAGATTTTTCACAAACAACATACTATAATTAAAAAAAAACAAACCAGTTTCACTTATCATATCAAAGACTTATGACCATGTCAAAGTTTGATAGGCACTTTCTCTAAGCAAACAATATATTTATGATATGTAAGATGATTAACTTACATTATATGAATTCCATTGCAACAGACACACGAAAATCTATAGGGTGTCCATAAAGCTGGAAACATAGGTGACATATGTGTGCATTGTCACTTCAGTCATGTCCAACTCTTTGTGACCCTATTGACTGTAGCCCACCAGGCTCCTCTGTCCATGAGATTTTCCAGGCAAGAATACTAGAGTGGATTCCCATACCCCTCTCCAGGGGATCTTCCCGACCCAGGGATTGAACCTGCGTCTCCTGCACTGCAGGCGAGAATTCTTTACCGAGGAGCCACCAGGAAAGCCCAAGGGTGAATATACATAATAAAATTAAGGACAGTTTCAAAGTGTAAAATACTTGCACACATACACACGCACACACATGCACAATGCTTCCAGACTTTATGTAGAATCAAGTCCCACAGACCTAGAATCCTGTTCACTGTCACCCAGAAATGCTCATCAGGAGAATACGTGTCCCTCCACCACTCAAGTAAGTCAAGAGCCCTCTGGTCTCGGAGAACAAAATTAACAAATTCTCTTGTAAGCGCTATGTAGGTGGAACCAAAGTAAATGGTGAGATTATGGGGAGGAGGCATTTTTCTTACCCAAGTCCACAGCATAAAGGAAAACAAACTGTATCTCTGCTCCAAGTGCCTGTATGTAGTCCTTCTGATAATGTGGTCAGGAGGCAGCACCCGGGGGCGATGTCTTTCCCTTTAAATCCTCTGAGATGCTGGATCATCTCCCGGTTGGTTTTCAGGGGAATCTTGCCCACAGGTGTTGATGGAGTATTTCCATGGGATCTTCGAGTCTATGAGGTCTTACAGGCAGTTCAGGTCAGCCCGGAGCCTGGAAATTCCTGCGTAGACCACAGACTCCATCTTGGAAGCCAGGAAGGCATTTGGAAAGCAGCTCAGGAATTGCTCCACTGCGTCTTTAAATTCAGCTGTCGCTTTCTCATCCACGTGAACACCGTAGACGTTCTGAGGCATGTAGAGAGCCCTGAAGAGCCTCTGGATGTATCCAGGTCTTTGTGGATGAACATGACATATGCCAAAGGGAACTCAGCTTCTTCTTTGGACAGAGGTTTCATTATGTAGTGATTCTGGGTCAGGTATTGTTGGCAAGTTATGTCTTTCAGTGGCGTCATTAGTATATTTCCACCCAAGATTTTCTTTCCTGCTACAACTATGTCACAGGCCTCTGCAAGCACCAAAGAATTTGCAATTTTCCCCACTAGCAGGTGCTTTGGCAGGTCAAAATTGTTGATATACAGGAACAAAAGAGTTATAGAAATGGCCATAAATCCTACGACAAACTCAAACATCTTCAGCGTCGTGCTTCCCACCACCTCTCCTGCGTTCGTCACTGTATCGTTACAAAGTCAGCCGCAGTTTCATCCTCTGACTGTTGGCGAATCAACTCCTGCTTCTTATTTTGAGCAAGAAGAGAAATTCTGCCTCTCACTTAAGGGTCAACGGGTCAACCCCAAGCTTGAAGTTCTTCTCTTATAATGAAAGGACTGAGTGGATCCAAGAATGTGAGGCACTGGGGCCAATGGAGCAAGAACTGCGTGGGGAAGTTGCCTTGGTCCAGCTCAACCTCAAGTTAAGACCCTGCACATCCGTCACGGCTGCCATCTCAGGGTATTCTCCCGGGAAGGCAGGGGGGAGGTTGAACGTGAGTCCTTCTTACCCCCTTTTACCCCCTGCCAGAGGGAGACCTCATCAGCGTCACTGATGTCATCTTTAAGCTCAGGGGACAGCTATTTCTTGTTTGGGGCCCATCTCACTTGTCATGAGGTGGGTCACTGCCAGCACTAACTGATACTAATCTTGATGGCACCCAGAATTTCTCAACAGCAGTGTATCCCTCTACAGAAAGATAGAAATCAAGAATTCATTGAAATGCAGGATTGGATGGAATCGTGCAGATCATTCAGACCAGCTCACTCAAGTCGCAAATGCAGCGCCTTGAAAATGAACTGTCATTGACTTTTTATCACACTTTTTTTTTTTTTTTTTGCTGCACCAAGTGGCTTCGAAATCTTAGTTCCCTGGCTAAGGATTGAACCCGGGCCCCCTACAGTGGAAGCGTGTAGTCTTAACCACTGGACTGCTGGGGAAGTCCCTCTATCACACTCTTGGCTCCACTTTCTCACTGATGGTCTGGGAGGTGAGCATGGGCATTAGACCCACAGGAGGAGACTGAAGCCCCCTTGCCTGACTCTAGCAAGGTTTCGACTCTAGCAGGGTAGAGAACATTCTACCTGGAATATTCTCTTCCCACACGTTTACTTGATGAGATACTCCGTCCACCAGGCCCTTGTGTGGCACCCTTCCCTGCCTCCCGTGTTCAGGTTAGGAGCCCTTCCTGTTCCGCTAGGACCTGGCGCCACAGTCTGTCTGTTTGCCCCACTGCCAGCCCATGGAAGGTGATTCCTGTCTCCTGATCGTGGTGTTTTTGGCACCTAGTTGATAGCAGGCATGCGTCATAAAATTAAGTCTGGTCACTCTTCTTCCCTCTACACCAGGGGTGGGCAAAACTACAATGGGCATTGTGGCGGGGTGGGGGGCAATCCACCTGTCATTTTTTTTGGCCACATAGCATGTGGAATCTTAGTTTCCTGACCAGGAATCGAACCCGTGCCACCCACATTGAAAGGACAGAAGGGGAGAGTCTTCATTTTTGAAAGCACAGAGTCTTAACCACTGGACTGCCAGAGAAGTCCCTGCCATATGTTTTTGTACGGTTTGTGAGCATTTTTAAAAATATCCTTTACTGCTATATCTTGATTTACTCGTTTTAGACATTGTATATTGACTTTCTTCCATGGCAGATGAGAACTTAGTTCTTCCACACCGTGCGCGCATGCTAAGTTGCTTTAGTTGTGTTCGACTCTTGGGATCCTGTGGACTGTAGCCCACCAGGCTCCTCTGTCCAAGGGATTCTCCAGGCAAGAATATTGGAGTGGGTTGCCATGACCTTCTCCACTGTGTGCAGTTTTGAATGGCTGAAAGAAAATTTGAAGAAAGAAAAAATATTTCATGGCACGTGAAATCAAATCTCAGTGTCCATGAATACAAAGCCATTGGAATATAGCCATTTGTTTACAGATTGTAAACGCAGAGAATCCACTGAAATGGATTGTTCTGTTGGTCTTATCTGCACACGGTCACTTGGAGAGTCTCACCTGTGACTCGAATGAACTGGAAATTCAGAGAACACTTTGCCTGACTCCAGCCTGACTCTAACTTTAGCAAAATGTGGTGCTGCCACTCACAGGCCGTGTGGCACATAGCTCAGCCTGGTGGACTATCTCTTGCTTGACAGGAGGGAGAATTCTTGCCATCGCAGTATTTTATTCCCCATTAGACTGGGAGCAACTCAGAAGGAAGAACCTGTCTTGGAAGACATTAGAAGTGCTCAACGTGGCGTTTGAGCATTACTGAAAAAAACCTGCCAGATCTCAAAATCCCAACCCCACCAGCCTGCCGCAGTCTCCACAAGGACATTTATGAATGTCTCATGAGGAAGCAAATTGTTTTGCTGAGTTATTCAGGAGAAACAGCATAGCAATCACTTCCCTACATCTCATTAAGTCACTGGGAGACTTCCCTGGCAGTCCAGTGGTTAGCACTCAGTGCTTCCACTGCAGGGGCTCAGGTTCAATCCCTACTCAGGGAACTAAGATCCTACATGCTGGGTCTGGGGCAGAAAAAAAAAGTCATTGGAAATGAGGACATCTAACAGAGATTTTGAAAAACATGGGACAAGAGACAAAGTAGATCAGGTGGAAGAAAAGCAAGCAAGGTCTGGAGCCCGGGGTACTCTTGGTAATTTTTTGGAATGTTCTGGCAGCAAATGCTAAGGAGCCTGGAGAGCATATGAAGGCAGTGAGACACATTGCTTCTATTATTCATTGCAGAATTAGATATGTCTTAATAAAAATTTTCCCAATGTCCTAGGCACACACATCAAAATCAGGTCTTTTTATTTTAGTCTTTCTCTTATAATTTAGAGTTTTCCCTGGTGGTTCAGATGGTAAAGAATCCACCTGCAATGCAGGAGACCCAAGTTCAACCCTGGGTCGGGAATATCTCCTGGAGAAGGAGTGAGTCCCAGCCCAGCTGGTGAGGGTCTCAGGAATCACATGGCTGTCACGGTTAGAAACCTACCCAAAGAAGTTCGGTTGTGTGAGATGACTTGTCTGAGGCTCATCCCCAATGACAGCAGCCTGGGTTGGAATTCAAGTCCTATCCAACTGGCCCCAGAGCTGGACTTTGCTGGCATGGAGCCCCCGTCCCGTCTCAGAACAGAATCAAGAAGGCAGAGCATTGGGCCTCCCTGGTGGTCTAATGGATAAGAATCTGCCTGCTGATGCAGGGAACACTAGTTTGATCCCTGGTCCAGGAAGGTTCCACAGGCCATGGAGCAACTAAGCCCGGGCACTCTGGCACTCTGCTATAGCTACTGAGCCTGTGCTTCAGAGCCCATGTTCCACAGCAAGTGAAGCCCCTGCAATGAGAAGCCGGAGCACCATGCAACTGGAGAGTAGCTTCCGCTTCCTACATCCAGAGAAACCCCAAGCACAGCTGAAAGTAACTTAATAAATAAATAAAATTATCATTAAAAAAAAAGAAGGCAGAGCATCATCTTGTTAGACTTCAGCTGGGAATGTACAAGTCTGGTGACTCAGGCTTTTTTGTGTGTGTGTGCAGTTCTGCGCATGTGGGCCAATGACCACAAATATTGATTTGGGGATTACACATTTTAGAAAGTAGACAAATATGCAAATTTAGAATCGGGGAATAGTGAGGGGTACACTCAGAGGTGTAGGGGTGCAGCCTGGCTTTCAGACCATCCCAGCGTGGCTGGTGGAGCATCTGGTCCTGCAGCCTCATGGGCAGCACAAGCCCTGAGTCGCTAAGGTGCCAGCTAGCTTAAGTTTAACACTCTGTTAGGGGAGCTTAAACATTGACAGCTTTAACCTCCTGCTAAGTGGAAAACTGACCCCAGGTCCTCTGTGCCCATAAAGAGAATAAGCATAAGTGTTCCTCCATTAATTGTGGCATCCATTGATCCTCTGATTTGATAACATTCTAAGCATTTGGGACAAAGTGTGCATGTGCACACACGATTCTGTTATGGGGTTGCTTTCCTGCTAAGAAGAGCAGAGTTCTGGTTCTTGCACTCACTGTGTAAACTTGAGCAAAACTGGGAATCAGAGGAGCCTGGCTGAGAGTGAGAGAGACACAAATAGACACACACACAGGCACACGCACTTTATAGGTTTGTGTGTGTGTGCGTGCTCAGTCGTATCCGACTCTTTGCTACCCCGTGGATGTAGCCCACCAGGTTCCTCTGTCCATACGATTTCCCAGGCAAGAAACTGAAGCAGGTTGCCATTTGCTCCTCCAGGGGATCTTCCTGACCCAGAGATCAAACACGTGCCTCCTGTGTCTCCTGCATTGCAGGCGGACTCTACCACTGAGCCACCTAGGAATTACTTCTGGGCAAACTCCTTCCTTCATCTTCCCTTCCTGGGTTAACCCGCTCCCTAGGCATTAGTGGTACAATCTCAGAATTTTCCAGAACCCCACATGTCTTCAGTAAAATCCCAGCCACCGAGACTGGCTATGCAGTAAAACAAACAAACAAAAAAAACCTCATCATTCATCAACATGGAGATGAGCTGGTCTGGGGTAGCCGTGGAGCCACCGTCATGGTCTCAGTCTTAGTCGACAATGCGATCCAGATGAACAATTATAGTTAGCTAACTGAACAGATTTTCTGTCGGTCTGCATCGATCGTTGAGACAGACGTTCTCATGAATCCAGGAGCATTCGGACCCTGGTCCCCTACCTTTGTGTGGATATAGATGGGACCTCTAACCGCTGGTTTCTGAGAGCCCCGAGAGTGCAGGGAGGGGTCCTCCCCTGAAGCACGCGTGCGCCTGCCTCTGTCCCCAGCATCCACTCTCCACAACCTACGACGGTCTCCTTACATCTCGAAAGCAGTTACAGGGCAGAATGCTTGGACAAGTTCAATCCTGCCCCAGTTCTAACCTTGTTTTGAGAAAAATGTGGTCATTTACATTTCTCCACCTTAAAATTACTGAGAAACTTATTCCACCCTCGAGTCTGGGCACCCCTGCGAATTCTGGCTCACCCCCTCTCCTTGGATCAAAATGAGTAACTTGGGAAAGAATTGTCCCCAAGGGCACTTAAAGGCGCATTAGACCTATTCTCAGCTGTTTTTAATTCTGGACGAATTTATTTTCCATATGTGTCAGGGGCCCTGCTGACATCTGCAATGACACAGGGGGCTGAGCCTGACTCTGAACTTGGGGCTTCTGCTACGCTTTCCCCCTCCACCCCGGGCGACTCCACTGAGCCTCCCGTGGGCTGGAAAGCTTGGGAGTGGCCAAGCTGACCACCGCGTGGAAAAACAGAGTCATCAGAGCACAGTGGCCATTCCAGCAAAGAGGGCAAGAAGGTGGCATCAAGAATTAGTTTCCCTCACAGGCCAGTGAGTGCCTGGCAGGAAAGGAGTGAAGGCATCACAGCTGCCCAAATCCCTGTGACAACAGGAGGAAACTGTTCTGATTTGAACTCCATCAGTACAACCTCCAACAGTTTATTTCATTTGGGTCCTGCTTTGAGAGCCTTCTTGAAAGGAAAATAATGGTCAGCTCTCTCCCTGGAGGGTGAATCGGTGGGAGAATTAGGAAGAGCCTTTCCACTTTGCTTTGGTGACAATGGGGAGATGGTACATGAACAGGGTGTACATGTCACAGGTCTCATTTGTGTTATTTATTTGAATTCCTGTCCAGAAGAGCCATTCTCACCACTAGCTAAAGTCGGTGCCCAGCTGCTGTGGTCCTTGAAAGCACACGGCCAGAGATGGTTGTCCTGGCTTCTCATTACCCCTCTGGCTGGACTTGTTCAGAGCTGGGCAGCAGGGAACAGACAGATTCGGGTTTAAATCCCAACTCTGGCCCTCATCAGCTGTGTTCTTTGGAACAGATTGTTAAAATCTTTTAGTTCAGTTCAGTTTAGTCGCTTAGTCGTGTCTGACTCTTTGTGACCTCATGAATCGCAGCACGCCAGGCCTCCCTGTCCATCACCAACTCCCAGAGTTTACTCAATTTATGTCCATTGAGTCGGTGATGCCATCCAGTCATCTCATCCTTTGTCATCCCCTTCTCCTCCTGCCCCCAATCCTTCCCAGCATTAGAGTCTTTTCCAATGAGTCAACTCTTTGCAAGAGGTGGCCAAAATATTGGAGTTTCAGCTTCAACATCAGTCCTTCCAATGAACATCCAGGTCTGATCTCCTTTAGGATGGGCTGGTTGGATCTTCTTGCAGTCCAAGGGACTCTCAAGAGTCTTCTCCAACACCACAGTTCAAAAGCATCAATTCTTCAGCGCTCAACTTTCTTCACCGTCCAACTCTCACATCCATACAAGATGGATCTTAAAATCTTTAGTTTTCATTTACTCTGTGTATCAGTCAGGGTTCTCCCAAGAAACAGAGCCTGTACGGTCTCTCTTCTCTGTCTCTCTCGATAGATCAATATCAAGAGAGATTGACTCATTTTATGGAATTTTTTGCTACCGTGACTTTGGAGGCTAGCAACTCTGCAATCTGTAAGTTAGACTGTCAGGGTGAAGGTCCTGCTGAGAGTTGATATGAAATTCAGGTAAAAGTTGAATAGTCTTACGTCTGAATTCCTACTAACAGGTAGGAGACTCAGCAGGGTTTCTATGCTGCTTTCTTGAGGCAGGAGTGCTTCTAGAAACTTCAGCCTTCACTCTTAGAGTCTCCAACTGATCAGATGTGGCCCACCCACAACATGAAGAGTAATCTCTGTTAAGCAAAGTGGATTGATTCAATTACACCTGCAGTCAGTCCCATCTCCAAACCCTTTCACAGCAACATCTAAACTAGGTTTGATCAAGAAACTGGGCACCAGAGCCTAGCCATGCTGACCCCAGAAATCAACCATCACGCTCTGTAAAGTGTGAATAATGATCTTTACTTCTTCAGTGGGTCCTTGTAAGGCCTGAATAATTACACGGAAAGCCTCCACTGTGTCCTGCACATACGGGAGGTTGGAAAAGAGATGAACACAGTTATTATCCTCATCTTTAATTTGAACGATTTTAATAAAAAGTTAGCCTAAGGCAGTAAAACTGTATGACCTTTCAGACAATTCTGGTGAAAATTCCAACTCTACCTGGAGGCAATGTGGCCTTGGGCAAGACATTCTTTCCCCTAGGAATGTCGGTCTTTTCTTCTGGAAAATTGAGGTTAAATGGCCATCTTGCAAGACTGCTGGAAGTTGGAAGAATGCAAGTGAATGGCCTGGGACACAGTGCCTGCCACACAGCTGTCAACATGCTTGCGATTACTGACGGTATTGTCACAGCATTACTGGGTAACTATCATTCCTGGGCCAAAGTCCTTGTCAGAAGCATTTGAGGACAGTCACACGGTGAGTGGGGTTTACAAGCAGCTCTATCTGAAAAACTTATAGTAAAAAAGAAAACAATACCGTAATAGGTAGGGCTTTTCCCAGGTGGTGCTAGGCTAAGAATCCGCCTACCAAAGCAGGAGATGCAACAGATGTGGGTTCCTATCCCTGGGTTGATCCCCTGGAGTAGGAAATGGCGACCCACTCCAGAATTCCTGCCTGAAAAAGAGACAATTGTATTAATCCAGGTGTGAGATGATGGCAGCTTGTACCAAACTGGTAGAGATGAAGTGGTAAGGAGTTGTCAATGTCTGCGTTTGTTTTACAGAGAGAGACGAAAGAATTTTCTGGTGAAGAGGTTGTGGGGAGTAACAGTAGAGACTGGCAGTTTTGACTGGACAAAGGAAGAGAGGATCCCTTTCAAACACTGGATTGGCCAAAAAGTTCATTTGGGTTTTTCTGTAAGCTGAATATTACCCCTTGGATGTATGCGGTCAGGGGCTAACTTCCTTCTTTGGCCAGCCAAAGACTAACGCAGGAGATAAAGCAGTCCTGTGGACGTTGATATGGCAGAACAAACAAAACGCTTTCTGCCCACATCGTGGTTTGTCAAGGGCTGTGCCCAGCAGGCAGGGAGCAGAGCCGCTGGGAGGCACTGGCGTGCACAGCTCAGCATGCACACTGGCCGTCTACTGGAGTGATCGTGCACACAAGATTCAGAGTTCCAGACCTGGGTTAAAACGCCAGCGTTAACGGTGATTGTCTGTGTCCTCAGACAACTTCCTTAACCTTTCTGAGCCTCGGTCTTCTCTGCAAAATGGGGATAAGGAACTACTTCATAGAAATTTCATGGAGAAGGATCTCTCCAGGGGTGATTCATTTTCATTTCCCACCCACTTGATTCACTCATCTTCACTGCAAGCAACATTGATGTCTTCAGAGTGTCTAATAGGAGATGGTACTTGCCCTCCTTTGGAATTCTCAGCTCTTAACATGCCATTTGACAGCCTAGTTAGACTTCTCAGGGGCAGCCCTTCCCTTCCTCCTTCATGGAAGGACTTAACTACACAAGGCAGTTGTGACTCCTTTGCACTGAAGAGGTTATCTAATACCTGAGTTCTGGTCTCCTTGTCTTAAAGTGAGGATAAGACCTTATACCAAAATGTTAAGGATAAAATGCCATTTTCTTTGTGAATTTCTTACAATTCCCTGCCTCCTGTGCTCCGCCAAAGGCAGCTGTTCTCGCTGCCAGCACAGAGCAGGAAACCAAAGGAGAGAGACCAGCAGAACCCAGCTGGGGCTTTCCCAGAAAACGATGACTTCCCGCTCTGCTTGTCAGACGTCAGAGGCTGTGAAAACTTGGAGACTGTCATCATTCCTTTCAATCCCTTATTACATAACCCCATGGGCTGACTCACCCTCAAGCTCCTCAGGCATGCAAAGGCCCTGGCTGAAAAACCAGTTCTAGAAAGGTGGTGGATTCAGAGGAGAAAGACCATGAGTGAGTCGAGCTGACATTTCCCAAAGGCCACTATCTGGTGATTTCTAAAGCACGCAAATAACTCCCTAAGGGAAAAAAGGAGTTTCTGGTACATTGCTGAATAAAATGCAAAATGTACACACTCTTTGGGATGTTCTGGCAACACTGACTAATAAAAATATGAATATGTGTAAAACAGACAGCCACTGGGAATTTGCTATATGACACAGGGAGCTGAAAGCTGGTGCTCTTTACAA